>JANTCA010074119.1:0-15215 GCA_024741275.1 Chironex yamaguchii
CCTCAGACTCAAAAGCCAACACTCAAACCTCCGTGCCATCACGGCACAAAGGTTTGGTGAAGGACATTCAAAGTCCCAAGAGTGGAGCATTACCACAACAGCTACGTTAAGGGGGAGCCGATCGGGCTTGAGCCTGCAGACTCATAGACAACTGATAGATAGATCTCCAGTACCTCCAGTTTCTCATTATGCATCTTTTTCATCACTGACGTTGGCATAAATGCAGTGGGCACTTTGGCTGTTGACTAACAATAAGAAAAATAGGACTTTTCAGATGCGAAATTTATCGACACGCAAAATAACACAGTTCGTAGTACTGCAAATTCTAAAACAAAACACAAAGAAAATGTGTCCGAAAACCGTAGTGCATAAATTTATAATAAATCCAAGTATAAAATTTTTACGTAAACACATCAAATTGATAATGGCAACTCAATTCGAAAGAATAATTGTTCATGTAACTTCTGCACAACACTTGAATCCAATGTTAATGTAGCTGTGAAGAAGCATTCACTTTAACAAAGCAGATACCATTCAAATATCTGGGCAACTAAAATGTTGCAGGAGGAATGTGTACGAGTTAAAAACGATGTACGCTGGAATTTGATTTCGAGCATCATCGCGAGTTTCCCAAAACAAGACCAACTGTCTGGCTTAATACCAAATGTAAATCTAATTACCATAGTAACACCAATGCAAGTATGTTCAATGGCATTATAGTTGCCTAACTACATCAATAGAAAGCCATATCTCTCTGTGTATTTATACTATTCACCTTTAAAATATCTTTTGTTTCAAAGTTTCTAAGAATTGTATTGATCTACCAAGTAACAATTCTGGAGAAGAAATTGGTAATTTTATTTCTTTATTGACAAATTGCATGCATATAATGATGATACATCTAATAGCAGCATATGTTCTCTCTGTCAGTGACGAACTCTGTGAGGATGTGATCAAAGATGACTCTCCAGTGAAGTCTGCTCCGCTCAATGTATGTACGCTCAGAAGAGCTGGTGCTGGTCCATCTGGTTACATAAATTAGATACGTGTCACTGCCTCTACTCAGCTTTCCATCTATTCTTGCTATGAGAAGTGTACTTTCTAAACCACTTTTTCTAATGATGAGACCCAGGAATCTAAGCCGCGCTTTTCTGATGGACTTCAGCATCGCTTCATACCCAGTTCTTGTCAAAACTTCATCACTAGAGACTCTTGCAGCCAAATACCCATTGACAAGCAAAACTGGAACACTGCCGTTTACCCAAATCTTACCCTGCCTAAGGATGTCTAACTTCTTTAAGGTTTTGTCCAGAGCACGTATATTTCCCTGGAGTCGCAACTGTTATTTCCTCTTGTTGATAACTAGCTTTACGCTTCCCGTTTGCCGCTCTCGCGAGAAACAGCCCAGTAATTCCACTAAGCATGAGACAGTGAGGCACGGTCAAATAGTTCGTGAAAATACGTGGCAGCTGTACACAACTCATAAAACCGTAGAGAAAGCCGATATTAAAAATCTTAAGGGTTTTTAAAGACTTGCATAAACTCTCTTAGGATTACAAAAAAGATTACGTAGACTCCTTAGGGATTTAATTACAGGGGAGTCTGGATAAAACACAGGGTAAGACTATGCAAGGCCTTCGCTACAACACAAATAAGAACGATAAATGACTGCAGTGCACTCCACAGGAGAAGGGCTGCGAAGCAAGAAGATACAGAGAAATACAAACAACTGGATAAAAGCAATAAAAACAAATGCAAAGAGGAAAAGGAAACATGGTTCAACAGCAGACGTGAGCAAGTTGAGGGCTTAAAGAATGATGCAAGAAATATGCATCAAGAAATCAAGTAAACAGTGGGACGGATAGTGTGCGTTTCAAGTGGATGCATAAGAGAAAAAGATGGAAGTATACACTCCTGGAGAAAGAAGACATTATGAGCAGGTGGACAGAGTACATCCGTGAAATGTTTGAAGATGAAAGAGGAGGAAAGTCTGTCATCAGGAAAGAAGTAGATGGACCAAGCATAATGCAGGAAAAAGTGCAGTATGCACTTCATAGAATGAAAAGTGGTAAGGCTACAGGACTGGACAACATAGCAATAGAGCTGGTAAAAGAACTAAAGGAGTTTGGAGTTCAAAAACCAACTGAATTTGCAAACAACGTCTACGACCCAAGTCTCATTCCAGCTGTCCTCAGCAAGTCTTTATTTATAGCGCCCCCCAAGAAACCAGGAGCAAGTGAATGTGAACTCCACAGGACAATACGTTTAATGAGCCATATTACAAAGTTGATCCTGAAAGTTTCGCTCAATAGAATGTAGACCAAAATAAGGGAAGAAATGAACAGAATGGATACATGAGAGGAAAAGGGACTCGGAATGCTATATTTATATCGAGAGTGTTGGGTAAAAGAGCAATAGAAGTTCAGACAAAATTATACCTATGCTTCATTGACTATAGCACAGCATTTGATAAGGTGAAGCATGAAGAAATTTTTAGAATGTTGGAAGCATTAGGTATTGACGGAAAGGACTTACAACTGGTTAGGAACTTGTATTCGGAACACAGTGCTGCCAGAAGAATAGACGGAGAAATAAGCATCAGTGGACATCAGTCAAGAGATGTGTAAGACAAGGGTGTGTATTATCACCAGATCTGTTTAACTTGTACAGTGAAATTATTTTAAGGGAGATTAAGAACACGCTTAAGAAAAAATTAAACATAACAAAATTCCCTAACCCTGGCAAGGGAATCAGCTACGCTCGGTATCGAGTAAGCTAAAAAAGAAAGTTGAAGGGATCAATAGTAACAACTTGAGATATGAAGATGACGATGTACTAATAGCGGAAACGGAAAAAGATCTTCAAAATATATTGAACAAGGTTGTAACAGAGGTTGTAAGGTTGTAAAGTGAGAAGAAATGTCTTCAGATGAACATCAAGAGGAAGGAATGTATGGTGATATCAAAGAAGAATATAACACTAAAATGCTCTTTGACTATCAAAGGTGAAGAAGTACAGAATGCTGTGAAATTCATATACTTGCGTAGTTTGATAACATCGGACGGAAGACGTGTAACTGAAATAAAGAAAAGAATTGATATGACAAGGAACGTCTTCAACAAGATAGTGCTGTCTTTAACAACAGAGAGTTGAAGGTAAAAACCGAATGTTAGAATGATAGAATGTTACGTGTGGTCAGTTTTGCTTTATGGGTGTGATGCTTGGACAGTCAGTGAAAATATGAAAGAAAGATTAAAATCAGTAGAAATGTGGTTCTACAGAAGAATACTCAGGATTTCATAGACAGAAAGTGCTACTAACGAACAAATTTTAAGAAGAGCAGGAGTTAGAAGAACCTTGATACAAGATACCAGGAAAAAGACAGGTGCAATTTTCTGGACACGTAATGAGATGTAAACGATTGGAAAACTTAGTGTTAACAGGAAAGATAGAAAGAAAGAGACGCAGGAGTAGACAAAAGCAAAAGTTTATCACCAGCCTGAAGAAAGATCTCAGAATGGGCAGAAGTGATTTAGAATTGCTAAAACATGTCAACAGACAGAACGGGATGGAAAACCATAATCGTCAACGCCCTGACAGGACAAGGCACTTAGAAGAAGAAGTACTCCATGCAAGTGGCAAAGTTACAAAGTAAAATCGTTGTCTTACTTTGTCAACTTGGTTAATAGAGCCTCGTTTTTCGTCCTCAGGGGCGACAAACCTTGAAGAGAGAGGAAAACAACAATTAGAATTCACTTAAGTCATTTCAGTGTAAATTTCCTTTGGTAAACAACCCCTACACAACGCTTTATTAGCTACAATGAAACCACAACGCAAGTTCTGCAAACATGTCAACACTCACCAAACTTTTAAAACAAAATTAATAAAATCAGCTCGCCAACGCATTGCAAAGTACCTGCCAAATCTTAAGCAAGCGTTGTATTCAGGGAGTGATATACCACAGGCAGGCCGTCGAGGGCTAGCACGGGGCCATGTCCACAGGCTAGCCCATCCAGAGCCAGCTTGGACCCTCAGGCTATAAAAAACACGGGGCCTAGTGGATTTCAAACTTTTAAGAGCTAGACGAAATCAAACACATATTTTTACAGCTACTGAAATTACGTAACATAAGCACTCAATAACAATATAAAAGTAACGTAAGACTGAAAAGGATAGTTTACGGGCTTTCATATTTGCAAGCCCGTTAAAAATGTCCTTAACATCAATAGAATCAAACCCCAAACAATTTAATAAACGTGGCGAACAAACGAGCGAATATTGAAATGTTTTCATAAGTGAGAGTCCACTAAGCGTCTTGATTAAAATTCTCTAGTATTAGCAAATCATTTCGCAGGTCCTTGTCGAGGCCTTAGGAACTGACCCCTGCTGCCCCTTCGACGTTACTGACCACAAGCGATACTTTTCAACTTCAGGCAGACACTGAGGTAGCCGAATGTCATAAAAATTCCTCAGTTACGTCCGCTAGTGAAATTAGTTTCTTCTGTAAAAGTATAGACTTGTGCCAGTAAGTCTCAAGCATATCAACACATCAAACTTCTAAGACTCCACACCATCACCTTAACATCAAAATACAATCTGGAATGCACCCCTACTTTGCAACAATAACAATAAAATACCTGTTCTCTACCACATCTTTGGGGTTATCTAAGGACTGGTCCCTGGAATGGATCCCATCATGCTCTTGCGTATGCTTAAAAAACTCACTTGGCGGCATTGTTTTTGGAGTGAGCGACTGCTTAAAAAACTCCGGTGTTAACAAGCCTATCAAACAAATAAAACAAATGAAATATTAAGGTATATGAGCTAGCAAGACGGCACTAGCGACCACTTTTAAACAGCTGAGAAGGAAAGAATAAATTTTAAAGCACGTCAATCTGTACTCCTCCTACTGCCATTCTCTTTGTATTTTGGACATGTTATTTGCTTTAGTTACAAGATCAAATTCCGACAATACTAGTTAAACAATCTTTTTGTGGTACAAAACTTGAAAATTGCCTTGAACATTTGCGACATTGCGCTCAAAACATACTTAAAAGCTTTTCCCGTCTCATACTCCTCAGAGTATGAATCGTCAGAAAGGATAGATATAAAAAGGTTGCCATATATCAATACTTTCCTTTCTTATGACTGATAGTCAGTGTCAGACGAGAAAAGCTTTAAAGTATGCTTTCAGCGCAATCTCGCAAATTTTCAAGGGGATAATACTAGTTAGTTTTGGAGCTCGCTATGATAACATCTCGAGTGCACAAGTGTACGTGGAAGTGAAAAAATTACTCTGTTAGGCATTTCCAGAGTCACACATGTAAAACGTATTGAAGCAACAAAATACGCTCAAGCAAAGTAAGAAACGTCCAGACAACATATCATAATATCTATGACATTTGTGTGACAAGTGTGACATCAGTCCCACCGGAGGAAACAGAAATAGAGATATAAACTAAAAAAATACTAATCAAGCAATATTCTAACATGCCCGTGGCATTGTGATTCCAAAATTCACAGAACGGAAACAAATTAATTTGAAATCGAAAACAGGCATGATAAGTCATCATATTCAACATCGTTCTCATAGTTGCCTGTTTTTTCACTCAGTTACCACGATGTCTTAGCTTAGACATTAAAGTGTTCCTTGTAACAACAGACATCTTTATTGCATGCAAGTTCGACACAGCAGCAATTTCCACTGTCTTTTATAATAGACTCAACACACTTAAATAAGCAGGGGACGCGTCGATGGGGAGGTCAGGGGCCGTGGCCCCATTTTTTTGTCAAGCAAAAAATTTGAAATTTAAAGCAGTATTGGCATCATTTTTACGCTTAAGGAAATACATTTTACAGGCTTTTTGAAGCGTTTAGAGTCGATCAATTTTGAAAAATTTTCTACATTCTTTAGTAAGTCTTGGCCCCTACACTTTTAATACCGTACCGGGAACCCCTGATGGAGGCATGGGGTTTAAAACTTCATTGGCATAAATCAACTAAAATACCTACCACTCTGATGTACTATGGGAGAATACGGTCTATTCAGAAAGCTAAGTGGGGAAGGAGATCGGCTTAGCTGTCGCTTTAGTTTCTCAAATGTGGGAGAAGTTTTCTTTGGTGGCTTCGGGAGCAGATGTTCTGGAAGACCCGTCACCTAAACAGAAAAAAGATTTAAATCAATACCTTTCACTAACAATTCCGACTACAAAAATAGTAACAATATCAAATAAAAAGTTAAAATTAATCAATGTCTTGACCTAAGTTGGAAATAATGCCGACTACACAAACCATACTGCAACTTTCAAAGTGGTCTCAGTTGATATGGGCCAACTCGTATCTTCCTGTAGACTGCAATTAACAATACATTGCTGTCATAATTAACTGTGCTTCTTAAATGTATCAAGATATAACGACCTGCCCTCCAAAATGGCAATACGAGGTTATCTTGATGAAGAGATCCTATTCCAAGGGCACACCTTGATCTGACTATACTTTCTCGAAATCAAGGAGGGTACAGCACTATCCACAGTTTACCAAAGAGTTCCATTTGCTTACACTCAGAGGCTTACGCAAACAAGATTGTTTCGACAAAGTACCACGTATACAGACGAGTTATGACACGTACCACTGGTGCAGGTTTTTCGGGGAGTTGGCCGGATTTCTTCATCGTTTGTACTAACTTTTCAAATGCTGACTGTCCTGTCCGGTCACCTCGATCCTTTTCACATGCTTCGTTAGTTTCGACAGACTCTGCTTCTCCAGTCTGGGGAGGTTCTATATCGTCAACTGTCATTCTACCTCTGATTTCTCTCACAGGCTGTGGTTTAGCAGCTGCATTAGTATTTTTCGCCTTTTGAATGATTTCCAATAATGATGGCACTTCAGGGGAGGGCACTGTACACGGTGGTGCCGGTTGTATGGGAGTAAAGTAAGAATTTGACATCAAACCAGCGTTTTCGGGGGTCAGTGCTAAAAAAAAGTGAAACAAGACAAATGTAGGAGATGGTAAACGTCGGATTATGCTCATGCAAAAAGGACGCCATCACAAAAATGACAGCAGAAGTGAGGAACGATAAAATAACAAAACACTCTAAAACAAAGTTTCATTTCTGTATCAAAGACTTTCGCTATCAAATAGCTGCACGTGTTAGAAAATAATATCAACAAGGGGGATACTTAGTTGACAGTCTACGATAACTAAATTTGCTTCATAAGTTTTAAAAGAATCATCTGAAAAAGCGACGTAACCTACAAGAGGTAGCATCTCCTTTTTTTGTCAAAATACACGATAATTCAAGAAAAAAGTGACAGATACCGATACAGTACTTTTCTACCTGAAAAATTGGAATTTAATGACTAGAATGATGTTACCTCTTGCAAATGCTGCTGTTGTTGCCTGATCCGGAAACAAAGGTACACTACTTGGTCTGCTGCCGCTACTATTGCTCCCCCTACTATTGCTACGACTGTGTTGAAACCACTTGCAGAATCTGCTCTTTCCTGCAGTATCCTCTTCTTCAAACTACGATAGCACAGTAGATATAATCATGGTCAAACGAAATTGAAAAATCTCAATGGTGTGACCCTTATTTTGGGTCAATAATAATGGTTATAAACGAACAAAATTAATTCCAAGTCCTACAAGTGGAAATCAGCTTAAAAAACTACATATTGGTCATCATCATATTTTCATTCACCCTTGCATCCTTCCCAGCGGAGATAGGCAAACAGATGGACAGAATACAAACTTTGATGTTCCCAAATAATTTTTAGTTGTTGGTAGGTCATTTTGGTATGAAACAAGCCTCAGCATTTTGGGCGACAAATTTTAGTTTTTAAGTTATCGAGAAATTCATCAATGTCCGACTTTACATATGGATACTGGCAAAAACATATCTTCTTGTCGCCAAAGCATCTTCGATCACACGTGGAACAGAATGGTGGTGATCTAACATTGATTACGTAGACAATGGTGCAATGCATCAAAATCGGCCGCAGCTATTACGTAAACCACGACGAATGTAGTATTAGACTTCATAACTAGTGTTGGTTACAGTGTATGATTAAATAGTATTCAAAATACATGAACGTATAATCATGACAGTTGTGACAATATGTCATTGCTCTTACAAAGTTTAATAGTTCAATAACTAATTCCTACATATCAACATTATAGCTAAAAAACTTTCTAGGTCCTGTAATTGAAATCCAAAACATGCCAAGTATCAAAGCAAACCAGATACTGCCAGGCAATCACTGGAGGAAGCCACCGTAAACGTTTTAACAAATATTTACACGCACTAACCACCCCGACTTACCATTTCAGTTGGAACAAAATCCAGGAGATTCAGAACATCGTTAAAATCGAAAAGATTGTCAACGGGGGTCGTTTTCCTTACAGGAGCGTTATCTTTGGATGCATCAGTGACATCGAGGTGTTCATTTTCGTTATTTTTGGTACTTTCTGCACTGCTTCGCTTGCTGCTGCTTGTTGTAGTGGCAGGGGAATTACGGGCGTCATTTTCAACAGACTGTTGTTTCTTCTTGCTTCTCATTTGACTACTATTTTTCCTTCTCATGTTATCTAACAATCAAGATAAAAACAGAGAGCAAAAATTAAGACGTTAGGCCCAACGTAAATAAGAACAAGGTTTATCTCTTGTCACTAAATTTAATTGTAATAAAGCATGTCATGCCTTTTTGATACATCTTTCATCCCTACCACCAGCGTATGTCTGTCTGTCTGTCTCTTTCTCACTGTCTCTCATGCCTGCGCGTGTAGCTGTGTGAGTATCTGTTCGGGCTCATACTTTTGAACACCTTGTCCTACAACCTTCATGTTCAGTAAGCAGGTACATATTTCACGTTTGAGTATCAAGGACGTAGGATCAGTATGAAGGTCACAGGAGCCAAGAAACGTATATTCCTGCTTTCTCCCTTTACATACTTTGAAATAAATGAGTTTGTCATCTACCATTTTAAAATGCTTTTACTCACCTCGCCTCTCGGCATCATCGTCAAATCCTTTCAACTCGATGGTATCTGATTGGCTCGTCGGTCCATCGATTGCCCATTCCGGCAGACTTGACTCTGAATCAGCGTGAATGCGTTCATACGGTCCTGATACGAACGAAATGTACAACAGTTTACTGAGAAATTTTGACCTACGCGGCCTTTAAGAAGCCTGATTTCCAAGAAGACCAAGTGTTTTGAAGCGTTGGGCATAGATTACTTTTTTACGCAACTAACTCATGCAAAACATTTAAAAGACACTTTGAGCAAGCGCACTACTACCACACCAAGGCATTAGCAATGCTGACATTATAAAAATGGCATCATACCATCCGTCATAAAGTCAAATTTCAAGTTGAAAGGGCCACTACTGGGTGAACAGATACATAACTAACTGAAGAAAAACAGTAAAGCAAGAGACCGAGGGTCTGTTAACAGCCTATTGTTAATGCTTAGCTTTGTCGTTGATTTTTCGTTAAATCCTACTTTCGATATACATATTTATCCTATTACACTTAAATCAACAGAAGAGTTCAACTCGTGACAGTAAACACCAGAATAGGTACGTGATGACGTCACGAAACATCTACTATTCGAAATTATAAATTTTAATGTGGATTGTGGAAGGAATCCAAAAATAACAAAAAGTACAACTTCATTCAACTCCGAAGAAAATGGCCTAAGATAGAGCAAGTGGAAAATTTAAGACTTTTTATAGAACCACTGTGCTATTGCTTTGGTTCAAGAAATCATGACTTCGACTACAGTGTTTTAGTAGGGAATGAACAGAGTATCGATTATTCATATCTCCAAAAATGTTTGATAGAATTCTGTAAAATTTCCCCTTTGGGGTAATTTTAGACTTCCTTTCTAAATACTTTTTAAAATCCAAAAATTAAAAAAGAGATTTTATGACCTTATCAGTTACGCATCCTCGAATCTCTTGAAATCAAGCGATCGATAACAAAGCAAGAAAATAAACTCACGATCGTCAAACTTCGAATCTCTGTCTCTTCTAAACTCTCTACCATTATCTTGATCCCTTATCAACTTCCCCTGTTTCTTTATGTTGATATCCTGGGCATTGGAAGAATAAAATGGGTAAATGTCAAATGATATACCTCAAAATTCACTCTGCGAAATCGATCCATTTTCACGGTTTAACAATTGATCCATAGATAAGGTTTCTCCTCTATTCGCTTGATTCGATGGATTACATACTGATGGCACTATGCAATTCCTGAAATTCAATCACGTTACATCTGTTATCACTGTTGATTTGAAAGTGAGCCGGGTATTCAAGTTACTGTAAATCAACCTTATAGAATGAAACAGAACTACATGAGCCTATGAAGCTTATTTCAAGGCGAAAGCATTGCAATAACTCCCAAACATCAACGTTGCCAAATAATATAAAGAATACTAAGAAGATCATAGATGGCAAGCCATAGTAATTTAATTCTTTGACTTTGCTAAATCCCAAATAGGTATCACATTTTCACGAGTTTAATACATTATATATATTTTTCTGGACTCTGTAGGCAGAAAGAGTTCCCTTTTTCGCTTAGACTCTTCCAATAATGCCTTGTTTTTCACTTGCTCTTTCCCTTTATTTCTTTCCTGTTTATGACAGGCTAGATTCGATCCATATTTCTAGTAACAAGGTTGCCATATACATATACATTCCATTCTGACGATTCATAGTCTGAAAAGTGTCCGATGCAGATAGCTTTTAAAGTCAGGTTTTAGCGCAATGTCGGAAGTTTTCAACCCGTAAGGTTGGAGTTACAATAGGTAAAACCGAGGCAGTCAGCGGCAGCCCTCACGAGACAAGGAGGCTTGAAAAATTGAGGATCCCTCAGTTATAACAGTACGTACATAATACGTACGTACGGGAACTTGCGGCTTGTGGTCATCGCCAAACAACCATACAAACAAACAAGCAACTAAAAAGAAAATTTTGAGCGGAAATCAACAAGTTTGTTTATGGAGTAGGAGCAGAGTAAGTCACTTACACCATCCCTGTCTTTAAAATAGGCTTTCTCTAGAGATTTACGCTGTCCAGCAGCTCTTCCAGTCAGTCGCCCTTTCCCATCTGAAAATGTAGTGTTGTCATTTTTAATGGGCCTTACAAAACTGTGCTTTGATTCGCTTTGGGACTCAGACCTATTTTGGACATGGCACCCTTCGTGAAAACTTCTTCTCTGTGGCGTTAACTCAATTGTGTCACCAAACCTGTGTTTTTTAATAAGAAATGAGAAGTTAGTGTTTTGAACAACCTTCGTCAGTTTCGTCTACAGACAATGCAAGAGACGAGTCAGCCAAACAATAAATGTACGAGAGAAACTCTCCATCCTACTAATCAGGCCATTTTTACTCCACTTTGGCAAGTCCTCTTAGGTTCTTGATCAGTCCTTCATCAGAACGAACATACTTGATTTCCTGGCTTCACTGTCCTTCGGTTCAATATTCATGCCGCAGAACTCGACTGTTCCATGTCTGGAAACCTTTGTTAAACTATGACTGAAATTTGAAACTGAGTATAACATATACATAGAAAGGTCAAATCTGTCCACAAAATGCAGTGACACAATTTTGGACCTATCATCTGCCATGACCAGCAAAAATGATCAGTTGACGGACAAAGAATAAAGAAAACGTAATAAATTGACCGAAAAAAGAAATGAAAAGAAGAACAGTGAGATAGAGTAACTACTTCAAAAAATGACCTAATTCCAAGACACCTGTTGTTTCAAGAACTAAATACTTCAACTGGGTAATTGTAAGTTTTATCGAAACAAATATTTTCAGCAATGAACAAACAGAAGCACGATTTAGATCTGCAATTTAGTAAATTGATCAGTAGCGTCGCTATTATAGAGGAAGTGAAAAGCAAGCTTAGCAGAATGCTATTTAAATTGAACCAAAACTCTTAACAGCGATCTTACAATATAACTAAGGGCGAATATGTCTTTGCCAAGTTTTAGCTGTACATTAACTAGCGTCAGTCTATTGTCAGACATATTGGAGGCATTGCTACTAAGCTCGTCAGTAGCAAATAACAACTAAGAAACACTACGTGACTACGCTGGAAAATTGTCTCAATCACGGTGCTATAATCAACGACAATTTGTTTGGAAGTATGAGGATTATCAAAACAAAGTCACTTTAAGTGGGTGAAGGTATAAGCTTCGTAAAATTTGAACAATATGTGTTAAACTCACCTTCTATCAGAAAACAAACACTTTTATGGTTTAACTTAAGAATATTTTGTTTGCAGAGCATTGCATATCAGAAGAAAGAACAATAAACCGTCAATATATATCACCTATGTTATTCCTCATTCTGTCACATGACTAAGGTCTTGCGGGTCGAAAATTTGCAGATGGATCGTTATCTTCTTCAAAAGACCGGCAAAGTTACAAATTTGTTTTATTTTGTCCTACGAATAGCACCAAGTAAAATCCTATGTATGCTGCTTTTACGAAGTATTCTCAATAGGACTCATACTATTGTACGTACTAAACCTACTAATAAGATTATCGTATACATGGTCTTCCAGATATTCGGCTGTGCAAAGACAAGGTGTGAATAGCATATTTACGTAACCTGCTTCAGTCTAATGATAAATTAAGAACATAGTACAAACTTTCACTACTGGTTATTTTAATTTCCCGCTACTAATTAATCAGTAAGAATTCTTCGTTAGATTAAAGATCACCTTGTTGGTTTGCAGAACCATTAGACCTCACAGAACACTACATATTACTGTATTTCTGACGCTTTTCTCAGATCCTTTGCTATTCCCAATGCCTTGGAGACGTCTGACTTGCACTAAGTCTTACTTTGTTAAAACACTCTGTTTACAAAATGACAAAAAACCTGGAAACCTCCACAAGCAATGACAGGTATACCATACAATACTACAGTGGACACCACTTGCTGAAAGAAACAACAATGTGCTCTTAATATGAATGTTACTATCATAAATGCCTAATGACTGCATACAAATACTTGCCGATTATGCATGCAGTTTACAAGTTTCTTAGATTCTGCATGCAAACCACCTACAATCAGTGTGAAATACTGGCTTTACACTAATGTTACCCCTTCCAGGTCACCCCTGAAGCATTACACACTTTGCCCCCCCCAAATATTTAAGTCAATGGACATATTGACGCAATGCTAAACAGCCATAAAATGAAAATACGGGAAAAAGTTACTTGAAAATTGTATTAACAGGGAAAGTAGTATATTTACATTTCCATCTTCTTTGTTTCAGATAGGGGTCTCCCCTCTGCAGTAGGAGTTGCACTCCTTGATGTCACCGACTTATGCCATGCACTAGGATCCCAAATCCCATTTCTCAAAATAGAAAGAAAATTACTTGAAATTAATAATTACCTCAAAGAATACTTATAGTGAGCTAACACATACAAGACAAGTGGAAGCAGATGTCACTCAAGTGGTCTATTTAGAGCAATTTAACTACAGCAAGATCGAAGTGGGAAACACTATAAAAATCATAAAAACAATAATCGCTATCAACAAAAAAATAGCGGGGGTCCGAGCAAGAACGTCCTCGTCGTGGAACCCGGGATACGCTTCATCAGTGTTGTAAAACGCTTTGTTGAAGTAGGCTAATATTGCAAACACCATAGAGCAATGGAGTCGTCAACCAGTGATGCAGAAGCGCCACTCAGAGCGACCATGGTCGGCGAAGGGCCTTTTTCAAGGCCGGCACTATCTGTAATATCCTGGAATGCTGAAGGATTATCTCGTACTAAGGAGAATCTTTTGGAGAATCTATGCAAAGAGAAGAGTGTAGACATTGTCTGCCTACAAGAAACACACAGGGGCAAGAAGAACTGCCCCAGCCTTGCAAGGCTATCAGCTTCTGGCAGAGATAAAACACGAGAAACACGGGAGTGCAGTTTTCGTAAGAGAAGGACTTAAGAGCAATAGCAGCTGTAGCTAAAACAAGTGCAAGCGGGGTAGAGGAAGTGTCTGTTGAGCTGAATTCTGTGACTGTCGTATCAATATAAAAAACCCCATCGTCTTACTTAGTAGTTGAGGCTCCCATCAATGGTAAAACCATCGCCTGTGGAGATTTTTAATGCCCACAACACTCTCTGGGGCTACAATGAAAATGATGACCATGGTGATGAACTACAGCTGTGGGCAAACAGTAAAAATCTAAGCTTAATTTATCACCCAAAACAACTAAAAACATTTAATTCCGCCAGATGGCGGAGGGCTATAATCCAGACTTGGTTTTTATATCCAGTACTATTGCAGCACAGTTCAAAACCACTACTGAAAAACCAATCCCTCACTCACAGCATAGGCCAGTAATGATCCAGATCCGTGCAGCAGTAACACCCACAAAAACAGCAATGCCAGGGAGATTTAACTTTCAAAAAGCTAACTGGTCTGCGTTCACACGAATGCTGGATGAAAACGTTGTATCAATTGAGGCACGAGCAGAAAACTATGAAAAGTTCTGTGAGATTGTGTAACTTGTGTCAAGGAAAACTATTCCAAGAGGCTGCAGAACCAACTACATACCAGGCATAAACTGTGAAGCACGTGCATTCCTTAGTGAATATGAAAAGGAGTATAACAAAGACCCATTTAGTGATGAAACAATTGAACTTGGAGAAACACTCAACCTTTTGATTGCAGAGGAGAGAAGAAATAGATGGCAAGAGCTATTGGAATCAACTGACACGAGGCATAGTAGCCGCAAAGCATGGAATCTCAACAGGAAGATGTTAGGTGACCCCACCAAGACTACAGAACAACCAAAAGTCACAGCAGATCAGGTGGCAAAACAGCTCACTAACAATGGTAAAGGTCCTGCCCTCACGAAAGTGGACAGACTCTAGAATTCCACACCCATAATTCGGGCTGCAGCCGATGAACAAAGGAAGTCTACAAGCGATGTGACCTGTAATGAGCTGAAGATGATAGCGAAGAACCTGAGTAATGGGATAGCATCTGGCTTAGATGATCTCTGCGTAGAAGAGCTGAAGAATCTGGGTGAGAACGCAACTCAATGGCTGCTCAATATGTTTAACGAGTGCCTCAAAAACAACAAGCTACCAAAAATTTGGCGAAAAACTAAGTTCATGGCCCTATTGAAGCCAGGCAAAGACGCCGCAGTCCCCAAAAGCTACAGACCTGTGTCGCTACTATGT
>JANTCA010074130.1:0-15215 GCA_024741275.1 Chironex yamaguchii
GGTATTAGTAGTAGCAGTAGTAGTAGTAGTAGTAGTAGTAGTAATGGTAGTAGTACTAGTAGTATTAGTAGTAGCAGTAGTAATAGTAGCAGCAGCAGTAGTAGTAGTAGTAGTAGTAGTAGTAGTGTGTAGTAGTAGTAGTAGTAGTAGTAGTAATAGTAGTAGTACTAGTAGTAGTAGTAGTAGTAGTAGTACCACTAGTAGTAGTAGTAGTAGTAGTAGTAGTAGTAGTAGTAGTACCACTAATAGTAGTAGCAGCAGCAGCAGTTTTAAGTGTTGTAGTTGTTGTATCGATAGTAGTACTGGTGGTAATAGTCATTTAAACTTCATTTAAACATTAGTTGCAATGTTCACTTTAAGCAAGCAAGATAATAGTACCATCAGCCTCAATTTCTTACATAGTAAATGCTCTTTGGTGGTAGGTTTAATTTTCTCAGCATCCATGCATTGAAATAACTTCTTTTCCCTCTATATATGACATGATGTTTACCATCAGCTGTGTGAACTACTACTTTGATTTCTTTGACTGTGGAACCATATGTGTTGACATAAAATCTCATACAGTATGGCAGACCTGAATTGATAACAGGACTTCGAAGTGTAGCAACATCACCATTTCGTCTGGGGTATGATGTCTCAATGTAAAGGTATTGGTCTAAAGGAAAGAAAATTCAAGTTGGATGAGATGATGCATACATTGTAGCGACCTCAAAGTATTTGTAATGAGGTTCTTATTAATTATAAACCACACTGATGGCATTGAATGTCAAGGAGGAAAATAAGAGAAAACTGAAAATCTTGAGCCTTACTTTTTTGCTTACCAAGTAACAGCACACAAGGTGAAAACCACAAAGAAGTAAAGCCACTGAAGTAGCCACTTTTGGTTATTAAACTGCTGTAAGAAAATAGTCATTGTTGCAATGAAGACACTGAAGAATGATACACAATACCAATTGAAGCTCATCTGTTGCTTCTCTTCTTTTTTCTCTGACAGTCGCCTATGCCATCAGCCTTTTGCTTTTATAGTAATATAATCTCACAGCAAGTAAAATGACTAGTCCAGAACTCTTGCCTAAACCCGGTTGTTTTACATTCAGATGTTATGGCTGGCAGCTGAATCCCAAAGTAAAGAGGTTTCACCACTGATCTTTTGGTAGCTCATCAGGTTGAATGGAAGCAGAAGAGTTTGAATTCAAGCTTCAAACAAATGAGTGTATTTCCCTGTTTTCTTTGATCCCCTGGTTTGTAAAAATCCTCTCCAAATGATGTCTTTGGGTAACCAGTAGGATAACTTGATATTGTTTAGTTTAATTCAATTTTAAAGTATCTTTAAAAGCACTAGAATTGCATAATATAGCAAAGCCTGTATAATGAGAAATACGCATACCCTTTAATTAGCATTTTTACTTCCAAATGACAAAATTCATGCCATTGGTGAGGTAGTCTGTGCACTATCACAAAGAAATTTCAGTTTTGAATGTTTAAAAAAATAATACTACTACTCAAAATACTGCCACAAAAATACATATTTTCTCTTTCCTACTCAAGGCTACTTTAAAACAAGTAAAACACCAAGAGTAATTATCACTACCTTTGGGGTCAGTTACACTATACGATGGGCCAGTACGAGATGAAGGGGTCTTTCCACGTCTGAAAGACCAGTTGAAGTCATCATCAGTTGCCTGTGTCCATGCACATGTGGTTCTTTCAAATCCACAACTTAAGATGCCTTAAGAGAACGAGAGAGGTTGTTGAAAATGCTGTGTGGCATATAAACTTTGTATAGGTAAAAATTAAATAATCCTGTACTACCTTGTGGAAACACTGTCAATGAAATGGATACTATTTAAATAGTCCAAAACCCCAGAGAACTTAACTTACGTCCTGAAATGCAAAGCCTTGTTAATATAAACATGAGCAACTATAAAATAATGATAGATAGAGCATTACATGACTCAGAACTAAAGATGACCATCACATTTTTACAACCAAGAACACTTTGAACCCTTAAATATCATAAAGGCTCACTAGCACCCAAACTCTCTTTTTTGAAACCCACACTTCTCTTTTTGTTTTCATTTACCTTGGTCTTTCCTGGGCGTATTCTTGTTTTCACCTAGCGTGCTTTATCTCAATTCTAAATGCTTTCTCTATGCTTTATTGGTCCCACATTTCTCTACATAGGCATTAACAGTGTACTCACCTCAGCTCATGCCACAACTAAGTCCTTGCAAGAGAAAAATGTGCAGAGCTACTGCCTTCTTCTCCAAAAGGACAGGAAAGTTACAACTTTGTTTACTTTTTCTACACTAGCTCAACAGTACTATTGTATAAAAAATGATTGCCAAAGAAGGCTTATCAACTAAACCTTTTTAGCATCAGACCACAAACTGTCCATTCAGTATGGGATTACAAGGGTCAACCATTAATCCTTTTATGGGGATTGCTTCCTTCCTTCCCATCCTTCGAGCAAGTAAGTGGCATCTAACAAGACCTTTGCAGGCTTTGGTTTATTTATCCTCTGTCCTGCAATGGGCTACAAGAATGGGTATTTAACCATAATACTTCTAGGAATTATACTACATGCCTTCTATTCCTCCAGGAGCTAAAGGTAAGTGTTGTCATGCAAGGCTTTCCAACCATCAGATTTGCTTTCATTTCAATTAAGGTTCACAAGGAAGGCGACCACACCCCAAAATTGCATTCAGGGATAATTTTTCACATGAGAACAGTGCCAAACATCAAAGGACACCAGTGCATGGCTATTTAATACGAGTATCGATGTATAGCTGTCAAAAACATTGCTCTTCTTTGCCCATGTCCACAAAATGCAGGACAAGATGTAGCTCAATACTACAAGTGATAAAGAGTGCTATAACTACAAAACAAAGAAATAGCTACTTACTTGGTGAAGGTATTTGCTTTACAGCTGGGCAGTGGCCAGGAGTAATGGATAAATCATCAATGACAAATGTGCTTGAAGAGTATATAAAAAACTAGAAAGAATAACAGAAAGAGAAGAATTGTTTTATATGAAATGGTAGAAAATATATAAGTACACAATTGAGTTACATTAAAATCCAGCCCTAGAATACTATATGATTATCCTAAATGGGCTACTGAAATTGTTATTGTGGCTGAAAAATGTCAGGCATAAATATTAAGGATATCACAACAATAGTCTGGGATATATTCACACTCCAGGAATGTTCTCAAGAACAATAGGAAGATTACAGAAAACACCAAAACCAAATAACACAAAGTCCTTTGCAAAGTCACGTCTATCTCACACAAAACAAGAATTTCAAGAGAATTCTGAGCAAAATAGGCTTAACAACTGTAAAATTAGAGTTGCAAACCACAAATATTTGGGATAGCAACTGAGCAGGAGATTAACAATTTTACTTCATTTGCCACAATTACCATGACTAGCCAAGAAAAATGTCCACCTTCAGCAAGTAGAGTCTCTTGTCTCCAAAAATATAAATGCTGGGACATACATCCATGGAAGACACATCACACAAAAACACTGGTATAATTTAACTGCAGATAGAGCTGCATATTTAAGAGCTACCATAGAGTTCCACCTGGCAACTATAAAAATAACAGTCACAAAATTACTGAATCTTGTACCGAGGGAACACCAACAACAGAAAATCATAACAACCAGCGAAGCTATTCCATAGAGTCATGAGACACCAATTGAGGGAAAATTACCAGCATTCAACACTCTAGCTGGGAAAAAGCTAATACATAAATAAGCCTCTACTGAAGCCAATAGACAAGGAGAGAGTGCAAGGCCAGGAAAATGGCAATGCTAGCGATTCTTTAAAGTACTTTAGGATCACCCTTTTCCAGACAAGTCTCTCAGGTAGAATTTAAATGGACACAGACCCATAAGCATAAACTGAAGCCTGTTTTGAAGCCAGTTTGCAAGTCAAATGCCCCATGCCATTTATTGCTGAAGTCATGTGCCACACGTCAAACTATATGAGTTTTGACGACTATAAACAAGTTGATACATAATTTGGTGATTATTTTTTCCAGGTAGTACTACACACACGTAAAACCACCGAGAGGATATGGCAATGCTTGAATCTAAGTCAAAAGGGTATTTAATTCCTGACAATACTGTACTGAATGTCAAGTACGCCACAGTAAAAGCTTGGAATGTATGAATCAATATGGTCATCTGAACCAAGCCAAAAGTAAAAAAAGCAACAGAAAACAACAGGATCTTAAGCATTTGTGAGATGGGGTAGAAAGGCCAGGGAGTTATAGCATGACTGTCTCCAACTGCAGTTGGGAGCAACATTGCATGCATGGAGTATGTCGCCTTAGATTACCTTAAACCAGACCACAGCAGAAGCTCTAGTGGTATTTATATTGGTGACTTCCTGCATTATCACATTGAGTTCCAGCATGTCAAGTTCACAGTTATGAAGATCAACTTGCCAAAGAGAAAGATACAGGTGCATAGTACCACCTACTACATTATACACATTATACATTATACATTATACTGGACATTATACACAGCACTAAGCTTAAAAAAACCTGACAACTTTATTTAGGATCAATAAGAAGCTTATTGTGCACACAATGGTTCACTTGTGCATATGCAGAGTAAGTATATGAGGGTACTGCTCTGACAAAAATAGCAGAAACCCAGTTGAACAGAACAGTTTCATAAAATGCTCAACCAACCACATCAATTAAAATTCCTCAATTTAGTAAAAAATAAAATATGTAAGTTCTGCATAATCATGTGACAGAATTTTATGGGTTGAAAATTCATTGACGGTCATTTTCTTGTTCAAAAGGGTTGTAAAGGTGGCATTGATTGTAATGATAAGAAAAAATAAGGAAAGGATGGTATGGGAATGATGATGATGATGATGATGACGAGGATGATGATGATGTAATGATAATGGGGAGGATGAG
The DNA here is from genome assembly GCA_024741275.1 of Chironex yamaguchii. Lineage (NCBI taxonomy): Eukaryota > Metazoa > Cnidaria > Cubozoa > Chirodropida > Chirodropidae > Chironex > Chironex yamaguchii. Next base: position 4,945 of record JANTCA010074130.1, read on the forward strand.
GATTATGATAATGATGAAATAATGATATTGTTTCAACTGATTATTATGACAATGATACAGATCAGAACAACAGAAATAGTAGTGAGAATGATTACAGTGACCACAGCCACAGAAAATGAGCAATACTGGCTATTGATTGCATTAATTACTCACACGTCCCACTTTTCCATAAGGAATAGAAATTGACACTATTGCTTGGTGCCAGCCATTCTTGTTAGCTTTCACATTATTTTGTTTCAATTGAATTAATCCAGAATTAGTCACAAAGCCAAGCCACACTGATGTAACATGTTCCTTCTTGAAGAAAAGTTCCAAACATCGTGGAAAACCATCAGAATGCACTTTGCTGCTCATAAGAATTGAGGTCTTGTTATATGCAGATGCAAGGAAATAACCTATAAAAACAAAGCCATTGGGTCAAATAAGTTTTTCTTTTTTAATTAACCATATCATGTCACTTTGTATTTGTACTTAAGTCCTTTTCGTTTAAAATATTTTCTTATAGTATAGCAGCAGACATTTCTTAACACAGAAAATGTTAAATGAAGAAATTGTTCAACATAGCAATATATATCAACTATTTAAAATGGCAGATTAAGAAGAACTTCTGAACTCCAAAAAGACATGTGGTAATCTCTGTGCATGTGGTAATATGCATGTAAGTGGTAATGTGTGTGCATTTGGTAATGTGAGTGCATCATCATCATTCTTCATTATCTGGTTGCACAACCAGTTAAATGGCACATAATTCAGGCCATGCTAGGAATGGTGTGTGATCGCACGCCCACACCTTGGCATGCGCCTTCCACTGCTCGAAAGTGCAGTTTATCACACACCTTAAATAAACTGCAACACTTTATTGTAAAATGACCAATATTGCTTAACTTTTTTTCATCATAATTCAACTATCAACAAATGGTGCTAATCAGACAAGCATTTCTATTTGATTTCTATTTGATTTGTATTTGATTTCTATTTGATTTCTATTTGATTTCTATTTGACCACGAATTTGGCAACTATTCTAATATGCTAAGAAGCAGATAATCACTGCCTTTACGATTCTTATGCAAACTACGACAAGTATGAACATAACAAAAACAAATATTATGAATTTGTAGTTTCCTTTTTCCATGATTCAGTTTCCTTCACAGCTTTGAATTCAGTTCATAGCAGTTGTATATTCTGATGCAGTTGTCATTTTTGAGTTTATTTCTACAAGAACAGCATATTTTACCATACCAATATGGCATGGACAGTGAAGAAAAGTAAGGGAACCATCAAAGATTTGCACACTTTCTTAAAATGGGGGGAACGCGAAATCATTGAACACAAGACTAAGATTTTGGACTCCAAAGAATATGTGACAAGGATATGGTGTAAATTGTGCTCAAAGTACAGAGACTGTCAGTTATCCAACAATCAAAAGGGCAACTGTTTTGGCCGTGAGAGCTTAATTAATTAACCCTAATGTTAATTTTGTTCTCTTTAATATGTTGGATATGATGTTAATGAAGCTTGTTTAATAAAATTGTATTGATTGGACTAGCCTTGTTGTATGTTTTCTTATGATGAAGTTATGTAGTCTATTCAATATACAGCTGACTGTACTATTAAGTACTTTAGTGCAATAGCACACCATTGCATGCCTTGGCACCACAAGGAGTGCCATTCATTGCACCCCTGCCATGTTATTCCCAGCACGGCCTGTAATTCATCAACCAACTTGCCAAATACGGGATGATCTGTTGCCAAATGACACAACTATTCAAGCCAGTGAGCTTTTAACATTTCTGTGTTTTGATTGATAATATGATATAGCAGTGGAGCATTGATGTCCTGTCCACATGGCTGAACCACACTTTGAAGTCAATGAATGCAAAGTGTGTAGTGCGATTAAATTTGTATCTCTCATCCACTAATTGCCTCAATGCAAATATTTGCTCCGCACAGCTACGACCCCATCTGAAACCTGCTAGATACTTTCTGGTGCTTGCTTCTCTCCAAGGCTTCAATCTTTGGACCAAAACAGCTTCAAAAACTTTGAATGTGAGTGCACGTGATAATGTCACTGGTGGTGGACTAAGAGTCACTGTACTGCTTCGTGGGCAACATCATCTTAAAGCATATATAATGATAAAACAAATTTATCATCTTAAAGTGAAAAACAAGAATGTGCTAGCTAACCAATTTGCAACATAAACATCACAAAATTTCACATGGTGAAAAATGGGTTTAACAGGCAATGTGTGTCTAGTATAGGGTGATTTCAAATTTGTCTTTTCTTCATACATTGGATGGTACTGCATACATAAAAGAGCAAATCCAAAACATTTTGAAATGGAGAACCTGACAATAAGGAAGTCTTAAATATTTGCAACCTTGCAATGATATACATTGAACTCGCCCATACTTTGCCATCAATCCGTTTTTAGATTTCTCTTATAGTTTAAGATGCATAAACTATGAATGGGTTGTCATTCAGACTAATATCTCTAAATTTTTGTATGTGCAGTTCCGTCAGTACATACCCTTAGTTTGCATACATTTTAGGCTTTTCATGGCATCTCATACATATTACTGTAGCTCCCTGATCAACTGCCCAATTACTCATTTGTTTTGGCAATTTTAAGGGTAGTGGTTTTACGCAGGGACTAATGTATTTGAAGGATGATTACATTAATTTATCCTATATATCCTCCCAATATTATACTTATCCTACATACGTAAAATATTTTTGCAATTTCAGCATGGACACTAGCCAATAGAAATATGATAAGAATATTAGACAATGGGATCCAGGAGATAGATCACTCATGCATGAATAATAGGTAGGAAAGTTGGCAATTGACAGGAAATCTTAGATACATTATTGAAACTCTTAACCATAAGACTACAAATAGTATTTACAAACAGATATGTTCCAATTTGGATGGCTAAATATATGCTCAACCAACATTAATGCAAGGGATTTAGAATGCAGCAAATACAATCTCACCAAATTCTTCTGGCATACCTGTCTTTATACAGAAGAAATAAATTAATTTGCACTGTTCAACTTGTAAGGTTTATGTTCACCTAGTCCCCACTAGTTGTGAAATGCAAGAAATGCCACATACCCTCAAAAATTGGCTGTAGTATACTGTATCTGAACAACAAGCATGTAAAAGTAAGAATGAATGAAAACAACACTTCTGAAAGACACAGTTGAAAGCAAGGATATATAAACATGCCTAATGTAAACTAAATGAAAACCATGTACTACTAATGGGTATACATTATAGTAGATTTTAAGTGGCATTTTCATTATTGCCAAAATCTCCCCAATATGCTTTTCCGGTGCCTCCTAGATTAAAACATAAATAATTATTATTGGCCAATTTTAAGATTTTTTTGAATTTCTTTTCTATTCTTAGAAGCATATGTTTTAAAACTTCTTTCAAGTTTCCAGACTGGCTTATTTGGATGAAATATGGTAATCAGCAATGCCAGCTTTTGCATAAAATGTCTGCCCTATAAGAAGGTGGGGGTTTACAGAAAATTTCTGCGAATTTTTATAGTAAAAACTGAACTTTATGCAAGCCAAAACCAAGTCATAAAACCTTCTTCTATGTCAAAACAATGTCACCATACCCTTTTCGGTTGTATGATCATTGTGAATCCATCTCCATCTTTTGCTTCGATTCCAGTGTCCTTTCGTAACAATCATGCCACACATGTCATGATCAAAATTGCAAGTGTATATATCTAGAGAAGGTAAACAAATAATAATATATGTAGTTCATTTGACCATCTATATACTATGAAAACCAAATACTTGGTCATTTTCAATCTGTAAGACACAAAGAGATTCTGGTGTTTTAAAGGATGGGCGCCTATAATCCATGACATTTGACCATGTTCACATATGGTAGGGAAAGAGGAAACACAATCTAGTTCCATGACAGTTTGTCAATTTTTATTGTGGGTCAAAAAAAACATGTTCACAACCAATGTCTACAGTGAGCAAACATTTGAAGTTATGCAACACTGATAGGTATCAAAACTGCAGATGTAAACTTAACATGCAGATATTTCCTTTTGATGTATTCCTTATAAGACATCTGATTTTCTGCAATTTATTTTTTCATTCCTTGCTGTACTACAGTAAATAAGAAGCACCTACACACGAAGGGCAAGACTTCTGATTGTTACAGGTATCTCCTACTGTGAATCATTTGTTGCTGGTGAATCTATTTGAACACATTTTCATAAACAATGTTTATAGAGTAAAAGATATAGGCACTCTATACATTTACAGGTTTATAATCAGAAATGAGGAAACAACGGTAATCAGTGGTAAGGAAGCATTTGGCCCTCCATACTCTGACAAGCTACTACATTAAGCGAAGAGTACAATTGCAAAAGTACCAAATATAATGGAGACAACCCGTAACCCAAAAAATATTAGCCAAATACAAAGAAGTATCGACCAAACATAAAGAAGTATCGACCACATATATGTAAAGTCTACCAAATATATCAACTAGAAATCTGAATATAATGTAAAAAGTACCGAAGTTCCATAAAAAAGTTCCATAGGGAATACAGTCACAAACGATAATCAACAGTGATACATCACTTGACTTACAATTTATATTACACTTGTCATATTTACACTATGACAAGGACATATTTGGGAACATTTCAATCTCTGAGTAGAAAGCTTATTCTGGTCAATGACAATGTGTAATACAATCTGTTAGATTCTGTCTTAATACTTCAGAATCAAGAGTATAGATCCAATGAAGACGATACTTGTAGTTTCTTAATAATCTATTTAACTACTGATTCTTCTATTGGGTTCACTACCTATCGACTCAAGGTTTAGGGTAGGACTAAATCATATGATTTGATATCTTGTGTAATAATGTGATTTCTCAATCATGTTAGTCTCATATTGAGACTGATGCTACTACATTACACAATTTGTTAAAGTATCAAAGTTAAAAGAAATCTTAAGTATTCTGATTCCTAAAAGTACAAGCTACCTGTGGTCCTATCACCCATGTTTATGTTTAACAAATTATAAAAGGGAACATGCCTGCTTTTACTTTTATTACATAAAAGATCTTAAGATCGTTTCTACTGACATTTCTCTCAGCAGACCAGAGAGTCTATATGTGTTGCTATGTATGTACTTTTGTACCCATTTGACTCCTAGTGCATTTAACCAATATATACTGTTTAATCCTTCTAAAAATAAAATCTTGAAATAGGCCACCAATGACCTGTTGGCACAGCCCGAGTATAGCTTCATGATATTATCTAAGATAAGGTTAAATATCTCATTGCTGCTAAACTGTAAAAGGAAAAAAGACTCGTACAGCAATTTAAGCCAGATCTCAAAAAACCCTCCCAAGCAAAGACACATAGGTACCACCCAAAACTCACTCATAATTCTCTACAAATTAACATCCCTCCTCGAAGAATTGCTCCAATACCTGGGTAGTCTGTACTGTATTTGCCTCTTTGTTAATTAGATTTATCCTCTTCAAAATAAGACCTTCACAGAAATTCTTTCATATAAAAGCTGTATTGTAATGTTGCAGTTACAAATAATGGAAATTCAGAAAAAAACCCTATATCTTTCTCTTTTTCCCTCGCACACACACGAACACACATGTGCACATGCCATTTCTATGTTAAAGCAATTTTTGACAAACGAAAATGTAGATTACTTACATGGGATTGGTGGTACAGGAGGAATTGTAGGTTGGCTTGTTATGGGTCTTTCAGTTGTGGTTGATCTTTGAGATGTGGTTGGTGTTTGGGTCGTTGTGGATGCTTGGGTTATCGTGGATGCTTGGGTCGTTGTGGATGCTTGAGAACTTGTGGGTGCTTGAGTTGTTGTGGGTGCTTGAGTCGTCGTGGGTGCTTTAGTATTAGGTGAGCTTGTACTGTTAACTAAAAGACAAAAAAACTCTTTATATCATTAAGTGTTATAAATGTAATTCAACATTTAAATATGACAAGATAAAGTTTCCTGTATTTGAGTAGCATTCTTCATACAAAAAAATCAGGGCATGGAGCAAATTCCAGAGACAGGAAAGGAAGCATTTATTGTATACCATGGCATTTGCTCAATCCTATGTGATGAAATGTTAATGTCAATGAACTTGTGTACTTGTATCTGTAAGGCCATGTGGTGTGTGATCTGATCCTCAGAATGCATGTTTGTGTGACAGAGTGGCCATTGCCTAAATGGTTGTGTGGCTATGTGAGAGTATTTCTGTTGGTGGCGGGCATGAAAGTATAGCCACACATCTAAGGGGCATGTTCCTGTTTGACTCTGTTGTTGTCTTGTTGTATACCTCAATGGGTGTATGCCTCTATGATTTCATTTTCATTTAGCTGCATGCTGGCAAGTATGCATGTATACCAAATTTGTGCTTATATGGTGAACCGCCAAGATGCATATTTAGTACCTGGATGCCAGCATACTTGCTTGTCTGCCTCTTTATATACATGTATACCTGTGGTTATGCATATGATAAGTTGTGCTCTCTTCCTCTGTTGTGCATAAGTATGTTACTGTATGTACACTGGTCAATTTGCTCAGAATTACAAAAAAAGGGGTAAATTCCAGGAAGATAACAAAATATGTTACCTATTACACCACATTTATGTGGTTTAAAGAAAATGTCATCAAGGGCAATGTCTCCCTTGTAACTATTTCCGCGTTCTGCTACAAACATGACCTATACGTAACAAAAGAATAATTGATTTTCTCATTGATATGACAGAATAAACACAGATAAAAAACCATCAATACAAATCTCCAACACAAATCAACTATGCCAGTGGGTTTATCACCACAGAGAAATTACTATGTTAACTATGGTCCATAACACTGTCTCTTTTTTCAGTAAGGTCTTATACATCACCTTCATAGTCATCACCATCACAATTACCAGTACCAATGTGATGGGTACTAAGGATAAGTGAGAGAGGCAACTAGGAGGCCACTCTAATAAGAAAATTATTATTAAATTTGTTGCAGTGTTGATTTCCTGACCCATGCATGGGAATCAGCTACACTCAGGTCAACATCAGTGAATAGAAGAATCCATGTTAAATATATTATGTAGCATCTAATGCCTTGTTTATACTATGAGAGGAAATAAAATGATTTCTAAAACTAAATAATTGAAAAAGTGCTTAAAACAACCACTAAAGCCAAAACGCTTCGTAACACAAGATTGTTCTCCAACATGTCAGTTGTAGAATTAGCCAGGTAGCAAAGTATGTGACTATAAGTTAAGGATTTTAAAGTCGCAGGCACTTTAGATGAACTATGACCAAGAAATCTCACCATGTAGGGTGCATTACTAGAGATATTAATTTCCGCACTTTTCCATCCTTGACCTTGGTTTCCAGACTTACGCCATATGCTATTTTTTGAGCCATTTACCATTTTGAATACTTCAAGTTTCCTAATGCCTGTACCATACATTGAGTACCAAAAACTCAGGCATCTATTTGGCATGCTACTGAAAGTTCTGCTCTGGAGCATAGCTTTGTCTCCATTTGCAAGATAAGATGTTTCAAAGTATATGTAATAGCCCTCTAATGAAAATAGAAAGAATAAAAAGCATAGAGAAACACAAAAATTTGAATGCTAGAGTCGAGTACATATAAAAAGCCAGAAAGCATGAATAAATTATATGGAGTTACAGAGATTGGAATTTGTATTATTAAAAGAGAATTATATGAATCACACTCCACTATAGGCAGAATGGACACCATTACCACTGCATAATTTTAAACTATATGAAATTCTGTCATTGAATTGTATGGAAACAGTTGTCAAGCAATTTTAAGGAACTGTTTGCCATTCCTGCAGAACAAATCCGTTAAAAGTGGACACCACTGCCAGAGTGCAATATCATGAAACCTGGATGCCAATTTCCATCAAGAAAATGAAAACGACACAAAATCTGACTAAACAATTTCATAAAATCTAAGCACTATGCCCACCAAGATATTGCTTGTAAACAGGTTGCCATTCCTACTAAGCAAGCAGAGCTATAATGATTAACTTTTGCACGAGGATTTAGTCGGATGAAAGTGGTTATTATTTTCAGCTATGCCATTAAGAATATACTAGCTTTTGGATGACAGTGAAGTCTGCATAGCCAAAATCTACTTACCTCCTCGCTGGGTATGATCCCCAGTAGGGCCCGTCTGATAACTAGGAGTGCTGTATTTGTGCCTTATCCAAAAATGGCGGACATAGTTTGCAACATTTTTCCAAATGCACAATCCTTTTTCAAATGTACAGTCATCAGGTCCTGATGAAGCAGAGATATCAAAATTACTAAATGCACTTTAGAGTAACTAATACATTACTTTCACTCCCGAAATTTCGAAGGATTAAAAATATCAGAAAAAACCTCTGCAGAATATCCTTCTGACCTTGATGTATTTATACTTAGAACATTGGTAAGCTTTTCTCTGACGTGAGTGGAAATGCAGACCAAAGACTGCCGCAAAGCTCTTAAAAGGTAGAGAGATTGAGTTCCCTTGACTTAGATATTTTAGCAAGAATTTTTGAATGGAATAAAATATCTAATAAAATAAAAGACAATTTTGATATGCCATCTTTGTATAGAGGTACGTCTAATATTACACTAAAAGGCACTTTAGTAACCAGACGTACTTGGAACGTTTATTTCAAAACTATCTTGATCAATGACAATTCGAAACTTTAGGTATGGTTGTCATGTCCGTATTTTTGTCATTTACGTCTTTTGTTAATCAAAAATCTCATAGTGACTTTGCAATAGCAAAATTACATAATTGAAGAATCTAAATATTATAATGGTATCAGGGAGTATACTGACTGGGTTACTACTATTTCTTAATCAAAGGAAGATGACAAAGATGTTACAATAACGGTAATTAAGATGATGAAAATCATGATAATAAAAATGACAAACATTTTACAATGATGACACAAATGATGGTTGTGATGATGATGGCACTAATGCTCATGATAATAATAAAAGTAATAATTATTATTATAGTTTATTGCTGTCCCTAACAGCAACATTTGAAAATATTCACTAATTGATCAACTAGTCAATATCATTTATTAACCTTATCATACCTAAATTGCAAGGCCCAGCAAAACAGCGCTTCTGCTCTGTGGCATTTCCTGGGCATGGTTTACCAAGGAGAGGAGCAGGGTCATCACATTTTCTTGCTCGTGTTTGCATTCCATAGCTACAATTTGTATTACATGAACTCCATGCTCCCCATCTTCCCCAATGTCCATGACCTTAAACAAAGTAGAGAGAAAACAATTGCGGCATAAGATGTAATAACAACAACAATAATAATAATTTTAATAATAGTAATAATAACAACTTGTTTGGGTTTCGAGTTCCATCTTCGAAAAACAACGACTGCAAGGAGACCAGATTTGACTCTTGAGGAAAAGGAAATGAAATGCATCTGGATATGTGACATGGCTTGCCCCCAACAACAAAATCTGGATACAAATAGGCTGGAGAACATAACAAAATACAGGCAACTGGCGTTTGAGATCAGGGAGAGACGTCCTGGATACAGGGTAATGGTGGTACCTATAATAATTAGAGCCCTTGGTGGTGGCTTAAAGAAAACCATAAGCGAACTGATGAAATTAATTAAGAAAAGAGATTGGGTTTTAAGAACTGTATCTGAGATACAGAAAAAAATATTGATGGACAGCGAGTCTATTATAAGAAAAGTCATGTCAGGACTTATCCAAGGGGAAGGAATTTGATTTGGTTATATTTTTTATATAGTATTGGGTATAGTTTTGGAGTGTTAGACTGGAAAAAGGAAGAACTAACAGCGATGGATAGAATGACCAGAAAAGTTATGACGATGTATGGAGCACTCCACCCTAAGAGTGATGTGGACAGGGTCTATGTGTCAAGGTGGAATGGAGGACGAGGTTTAATAACTGTTGAAATGTGTGCTAGGACAGAGAAAAACAACTTGGCCAGATATTTGAAGATGTCAACTGACAGGTTAGAGAAGGGAGCAAAGATTGCCAGCATTGGTGACTGTGAAGAACCAAAAGAAAAGAATGCATTTAAAAGAGAAATTCAAAATCAATATGTTGCCAGATGGACTGGAAAGAAGATGTATGGACATTTTGTGCATGAAATGCCAGAGAACGTTGATAAAGAAAGAGTATGGGAATGGATGAGAAAAAGTGATCTAAAAATTGAGACTGAAG
>JANTCA010074141.1:0-15213 GCA_024741275.1 Chironex yamaguchii
TAGATAGACAGCCGGCTAAGTGGATACATAGAAAGACAGCCAGTTAAGTAGATACATAGATGCTGACATGTAAACACAACCACGAAAAACAAAAGAGGAGGGGGACCCTATCTGACATGTATACACAACCACGAAAAACAAAAGCGGAGGGAGACCCTACCTGACATGTAAACACAACCACGAAAAACAAAAGAGGAGGGGGACCCTACCTGACATGTAAACGCAACCACGAAAAACAAAAGCGGAGGGGGACCTTACCTGACATGTAAACACAACAACGAAAAACAAAAGCGGAGGGAGACCCTACCTGACATGTTAACACAACCACGAAAAACAAAAGCTGAGGGGGACCCTACCTGACATGTATACACAACCACGAAAAACAAAAGCTGAGGGGGATCCTACCTGACATTTAAACAAGTCATAAGTTGGTTTCTGGTTTGATTGCCGATTGATTTTAACACCTTTTCACTGACTTGCAGTGCATTTTGTTATCAATTACTACCTTACCCGATCTCCTGAAGTTATTTCAATTTTTAAATTCCCGTTGCTCATAGAATGTATAACTTACTCTATTCACAGAGGTACTTCTAGCGTGTGTATGTGCTATGTGATTCACTATAATACGAGAAAATTATGCATGTTGTGAATTCTGTTGTCAATCAGGAAATTTAAAATTCTCATTTCACTCACCTTCCTAAATCTTTGTTTACGTTAACCCATTCTGATTTTGTTTAATCCCCTTCAGACTTTTACACGATAGTCATTTTGAATTGGCTTCCATTCGCCTCAAATGCAATGTAATACCTCTGTTGTGGGTGATCTTGGAAATTAGGTCAAGCCTTGCAGCAGGCTACACAATGACCTTTCTAATCTATTCATACTCTTTCAAATTTTATGAGTTGGCAATTGTGAAGACGTTATTACGGAAAGTGTAGAGCAAAGGGCACTCACTTGTCATGGATAGCTCGTTTTATCATGATAAACAGGAAGGGTATGAATGGATATTTTCTTTGTTGATTGGCAGCACATAAAAAAACAGATATCGTCAGCTTCAATAAACGATAAATTAACTTTACGTTTCACAAAGTTCAGCAACAGGTGCTGAGAAAAATGTTCATTTTAGGGTTTTATCCTTACAATGCGTAATCAACCATTAACATAACTCAGAATTGAACCACGATCTAGAATCTCTTTGCCAAGTAACATTCGAGAAGTGCCTATTCAAAACGTTGTAGACATCATTTAGTATATCATTTATTTCTTCCGATGTTATGTTTGTCACATGTGATTCCTGTAACACGTTATAAAGCCTCTCTTGTTCTCCACAATATTGCTCAGGGGGACGCGTATCTTGTGTAGTACGCTGCAATTGTTGCCAGTTTGATGCCATTACATCCGACGTCCATACTGCATCGAATCTAGGGGTTGCAGGATGCACATGTGAAAGGTCGTTTTGTTTTGGTTGCCAGTACCTACATGTAACGCCGAGGACTGGATTTAACTTATATTGCGGAGTAATTTGGGAATTACTGGTAGCCATTTTCTCCATTGATTGATTTGGACATTGCTTGGGAGTAAACACACTTTGATCCGTGCAAATAGATAGTGTTTGTGGCGTAGACTTGTTTAAATGCTGTTCAGGATATACACGCGATGGTTGCATCCTCCCTTTGTCTTTGTGTGGTAATCGATGTAGATTTTTGCGTTGTAAATATCTTTTATGGTTGACTTTTCTGCTGCATTTAAATTGACTGCGCAGGGCTGATTGTAAACGAGTGCTGGTGTTATTCATAAACTCAACAAGATTAGATGGTGATGCATCCATGATAGGTAGATCATATGGTGCCGATGAAGAAGAAACCACTGCGTTATCATGACAAGAGATAAAAAATATCATTTAGATTAGTAGCCAAGGAAGTAATTGAGAATCATAAAGACTGGAAACAAAAGAAACAGGCACCACCCACAAGAAAAAATTATATGAACTTTAATTAATTTGTTCATGATTGTAATCAAATCAAACTCTTTCGAAATTGGACTACATTGGCCTTAACATGGTTCCAAAATCGAAATAAAATGTTTTTGCATTTAATCAAATAACAGATATCTATTACGGTTCTTATATGATGTTGATTATGATTATCAAAGTATATTTTTTCTTAATTATAACAGTGATGATAACTTTAACTCCGTAAATACAATTTTACTCTTTTCATTGCACAAAGGCCAACCTGCTGCCAACGGCTACAAATGGATGTCTTGCAGGCTCAGCACACATGTCTCTTGTAAGGATGTTTGTCTCAGTAAAAATTGCAACTACGTAAAACTGCCATTTTTACTAAAGCTAGTTTGTAAATGTTGCAGTTGTTAGCAGTCCAGTATTTGAAGATCGTGGAAGATAGCATGGACCTTTGATCTTACCCTAACCTCAACCCTAACCTCTATATAGAACTAGAGCAAGTGGCGATCAATGGATGCCGTGTAGGCACAAAACATGTGCATAGCGTATACACCAATAAGCAGATAGTGAGATCAGGGTTTGAAGCTCACGCGGTGATTGTCATATTTTGCTACAAGTTATCCTGTACTTTTATGAGACCATGGTTTATAATGACGACAGTAGTTAATGATAATCATAATGATGATGATTATGGTATTGATAAATATGATACTGATGCTGGCAATGAAGATAATTGTTTTAATAATTATGATATTAATTATAGTAATAATGATAATGCTGGAGTTAACGTTATAAATATGACACTATCAAATAATCTAAAAGTTATATATTCGTTATTTTTAACGATTTGTTTCTCTGAAAAGCAGAATAAGTTTTGAATGCTTCATGAAAGAATTTCTATGCTTGTCTGTACCTCTGCAGTATTAAAAACAGGAATGAAATAAGACGTCTTTGGGTACGCTTCTTTCCTAACATGAAAACATCCTACCTCCATATACAAGTCGACAGGGTCGTCTGCAGTGAAGAACAGAGGTAATCTGGCATGGACGATTATGCGATGAAGTGCATTTTACAGCGATGCTCATACTTACAGTATCATTCTAAGGAAATAATACTTAACGACTTTGCCATGACTAATTGGACAAAGTTTCATTAGAAGTAGACAGGAAGCTTGTGTGAAGAACAAATGTTGTGCTTGTGAGCACGGGGATGTCAAACCCGGGTCTCACAACTGCATTCTATAGCTAGACTCCTCAATAAGAAGAGTCAACGGTTTTATAAGTCATTCAACCCCGATTTGTCTGCCTTTGATTTAGGGTGCCTGTTTACTACTTTGAATCACTATATCTTTGAGAAGAAAGCCAACCATGGCAATGAAAACCAGTTTACACAAAATACCAAAATTTGCTTTTAATAGATACAAATCTCAAAATTGCAAATGAATTTCGATATTGCACATTTCATTGCTGTATTTTGCTGTAACTGCAGCTAGAATTTGACATTGCAAATTAATCTATGACTGCTTTTCTGTTGTAAATTGTAGATAATGTCAAAGCTATACCTCCAAATAGAGCACAATTCATATCTTTCATAGTTTTATTTAACGTTATCATTCTAAGCAGTTTTACTAGCATAAACATGATCACTTACCTTGGTTCATGCCAGTGATCTGGAGATACCAATCAAAATCTTTTAATATGGCTAAAGCTACTAACGCACTGTTGCTTTATAACATAAAGGATTCTGCCTTTCTTTGGTCACAATTCAATTGTGTAGAAAGGCTGCGTTGTATAAATTGAGTATTTTATTTATACAGTTGCCATCATGCCAACAATGATTAAGAGAAAATGGAACTTTAAATGAGAATGATATGTGCAGAGCGGTGGCCTTTATATTATTTGAATAATGAGGAATTGTTCAGTAGCTTTTAAACTGTACAATCTGTACATATCATACTCATTTAAAGTTCCACTTTCTCTTGATTTTTGTTTTTGTTGAAATTAAATGGAGAAACCACTTTCTGCCGTCATTATGTAAATCTACTCCCAACGAGAAAGTAATGGTTTGTTTCAGGTGTGACTAAGAGAGACTTAAGTAGAGGTCAACAAGAAAGGCATGACACCAAACGTGTTTGAAAACATGTTTGAAAATGAGAATCGTCTAGAATTACATAACCTATTATATATTCTGACAAAAATGAGAGATTTTGACGACATACAAGGAAATTTTTATCATCTGACCTTTTGTAGAAGGCCCTAATGACGGGTCAATGTGCTATAATTCCCTGCTAGGAATTTCATTTTCTCTTGAAGGCAGAGAGTCGTAAAAATTACTTCGTTGTCTTTATAAAGTGAATCATAGCTAAATAGTCTTAAATGCCAGATAAGTCTGCCACTCCTTGTCGAATCAAATCTCAGAGTGTTTTACGCTGTTATTGTTTGTTGCTTTTATGTTCGTAGTTTTCTTCTTGATTTTTCTGTTGTTTTTGCTTCCTATCTTCTAGATTGCCCTAGTCCCTTGTGAAGGATTGTTATGTTGCCTTTTTAGCTGTGTCGCTATGGGCGCTGTGCCGGAAAACATCAGTAAAATATAAAAGAGAAATGGCAATCTTTTATGAGCAAGTCAACCTCAGACAGTCAGCAAAACACAGGAAATTGATAATCGTTCTCAGGGAGTCTATGTGCAAAGTGTTAGTTTTCATCTTTGAATGTAGACATAGTCCAAATCATTACATAGAAAGATGACTTGCTTTGCCAATCATATGAAATTGTCCTTTTCTGTACACTTTAGCACGTTCTTTTCGTCGCTTGATAGCAAAAGCGCACGTTTCGTATTAGAATAGGGCTCTCCACCTCCAAGAATTTTACTATTCGATTAATCAGATGAAATTTTAACGATTATTTGGTTATTTGGGGCATATGGGAGAGGCATCACAAAATTGGGTGCGGTAGTGTGGTATATAAAATGTAAATGATGATTTAATCTTTTTATTGCCAATGAACAAACGTAAAGCAACAAATGTTTCCAATACACTAAAGAAAACTTTTGTGTCCCCAGTTGATTCGACAACCCCTCCCCCACTTTACTGATCTTTTCTCTCAACTTACTGGTGAAACTTAGATTTTGTTTAATTTTCATCCCCTCGACGTATGACTTGAGGAGATACTGGAGATGTCTGAAGATGACTTAGTTCTTCGTTTGTTTATTCTCACGTGCCACGCATTTTTGTGGCTGATCCCTTTGTGATGCACGTGAATTTTAGCGTCCGCAGGACTCTCGTCTCATACACTTCAGCTTTTTTTAACTCCTACCATTGCTATAGCTTTCTTATCAATCATTGCTATTAGATCAGTTGTTGTTATTCGAATAGTCGTTGCTATGTAAATACTTGTGAATGCTATTTCGAATCATCCGAATAATCGCACTATTCGGTTACAGACGAATCTTCAATTAGTGAATGACGTAAGCGAATACCAGGACAAGTAACCGAGTATCGATTATTCGACCTTCGGTGGATAGGTCCATTCTGGAAACACAAGATAATCATTACCTACGTGTGTACCTTGTATAGCTTTAGCTTTCGTCTTCTTGCCCTTGATCTCTCTTTATCTGTCTCAATACTTTGGCAGAATTACGGTATTGTGAAACAAAAAACTAGCTTCTTTTGTTATACCCACCGCTGGATTTCAACTCGTGATACCAAGGACTTTGGAAGTCCTTCACCTAATATCGTCATGGCATGAAGGTTTGAGTGCAGCCTTTTGAGTCTTCGGCTACGAGTTCGAACCCAGTCGTCTGCCACTTAGTGTAGCTATTGTGGTAATGCTCCACTCTTGACAAATATATTAAGGCATTTGTGTCTGTTGAGATACTATATATATGATAATTAATATATAATATATATATATTCAATATATTATATATAAGTTGACGTAAGGAGAAGACAAATCTACTAATTTTTTATCTCTGCAGGTCTGTTTCGTGATTAGCTCACTTTTTCCAGGGACGAGTGAGCTGATCACTAAACAGGATTGTAGGGTTACAAATATATTAGATTGGTCTTCTTCTTACTTCATCATATATACTACGCTCTGTTCTTCTGTATAGAGCGCTCTTTTACGGGTAAATCGGATATTCATGCATATTACATGCATGAAAGGCCACTCTATTCCTTCCATTCCTTTACAGCTCTGATTGTTATTTCATGAATAGTTTTGACATTGTCGGTGACATAGCTCTTAAGTTAAGTGAAGTGATCTACTTCCACCACTCTTTGCTTACATATCTTAATATTTAAGCCATCCATTTCTCCAAATTTGACTGTCATCTTGATAGACGTCACTTTAGTTTTTCCTACACTCAGTTGCAGTCTATAGCTGTTACTAAATGGCATATCATATTATAAAAAGGCGCAACTGTCAATCTGTCCAAGCTGAGGTGATTTAGGAACAGTGACAAACAGCTGAAAAAAGCAAATATTTGAAAAGTATCAAAATACAGAATAAGACAGCGATACTGTTTCTGGTAGCTGTTCAAAGTTGTTTTGTCAGTATGTACATATAGAAGAGGAGCGGCTAAGTTTTGTGCTCTGGTCTCTATTTCTTTCAAATCAGGAGATGGAGGATTAAAGACTGCCATTTGACATGCAATCTGAAGTTTCAGTTGACCTCGATTGAGAACTCATCTCATATTGAAATTTTTCCATAATCATAGACAGCAGACCACTTACGAATTTGCAACCTACATGAGGCAAGCATTCCCTTCATCTATTACTTGAAAATTGCTTTGAAAATTCCCGACATTGCTCTAAAAACATGCTTAAAGCTTTTTTCGTCTGACACTCTTCAGGGTATGAAACGTCATAAAGGTAAGTATGGCAACGTATTTATACAGAACATGTATCAAAACATGTATCATCTGTCACACCTGACCTTGTTCGGACAGAAGATGTTTGCTTCAAGTACAGCAACCTTGTGTCTCTCCCGTCTATGCCAATCTCCTGCAGCAATTCCATCGGTTTTGACTAATTGACCCTGTAGAAAGCCTTTTTAAAGTCAACAAAACACATCCTGCTGAAAGTCGATGCTTTGTTTCCTCATAGTGACTCTATGGCTGCAATGACTTCGCTTTCTAGTAGCTCTGGTCCAAGTGCATCTGCATCTACTTGCTGTTCTTCTCCCAGTGGTAGTCTTTCTGGCCTTTCTTCCTTGCAATACAGATCTTCTATATCCTGTTTCCATCTTTTCTTTATGTCTTCATCTTCCGATAAGGGGTTTCCTTGCTTATCTTCCAGAACCTGTTGCTCGGCTAGCACGTTTGGCTACTGACAGCTGTTTCACTTTATGGTACATGGCATCCGTCTTTCGTCTACGGGCTAGATCCTCAGTCTCTTGACACTGTTGTTAAAGATCTCTTGCCTGGTCAGTTTCTTTGGAGACAGGATTGTTTAGGTGCTTGTACCCCTTTTGACCAGCCTCAGTGTTGATGCCTTTCCATTTTCTGCGATCTTCCATTCTATGTATCATGCTGCTGGTGACCCAAGGTGTCTTGGCTAGTCTGCGACGTTCGTTGCCAATGTGTTGCTGTGTACTTTCAGTTATTGCTTCCTTGATTCGATTCCATTCAGCAGTACTATTTGGTCTTGATGCTATCTTCTCTCCCACTTTTGAGCTGAATGTTTCTCTTATCTCTGGTTCTTGTAGTGCTTCTCGGTTCCACCTCGCTCTTGTGGCTGCATATTAGAGTTTTGTTCAGTTTTAGGTAGATCTTCATACTCACGAGGTTGCGATCGCTATTTTAACCAGCACCAGGAGAAGAGTGAGCGTTTTTCACGCTGTTTCGACCTCGCTCTCTCGCAATAATATAATCCAGTGGGTACCTTCTAATATCACCTGGTGCTTTCCATCTGTATCTTCTCCTTTCAGGCTGTTTAAACCAAGTATTCACAACCGTCAGCTTTTTTCTTTTGCAAAAATCCACCGACATTTTACCTCTGTTGTTCTTGATATCAAGTCCATACTCTCCAGCAGCGATGCCATCCCTGCCTTGTCCAACCACAGCGTTTTAGTCGCCTAGAGCTACAAGATATTCATTGCCTTTTCCAGTACCAATCAGTTGTGTTATCTGTTCGTAGATCTATTCTATTTCCTCATCATCATAGTCTGATGTAGGCATGTACACAGAAATCACCATCAGGTCAACTGGGTCTGCGCTGAGATGTATCATCATCAAACGATCGCTAACACATTCCACTCTCTTCACACGCTGTGCTGTTCTTCAATCTAGCATGATAGCCATTCCTCTCTGTCTCTTTTGACCACCAGAGTATGTAATTCTGTAGTCATTACTCCAGATGTCACCCTTATCTTTGCACCTTTTTTTCGTGATGCCCAGAATGTTAACTTTATGCCGACTCATCTCACTCTTCAGACACTCCACGTTCCGGCTGTATCTTACTTCGTACATTCCATGTTACGATTCTCAAAAATCTTTCATGGGGATTTAGCTGGATGACGATCTGAGAGGCCCTATATCTTCGCCTGCTGGGAACGGTGCTGCTCAATAAGCTGGAATCATTCATGACACTTCCCTTGGTACTTGAAGACGATACTTCATTTGTGTAGCATGGGAATATACTGAGGTGGTCTCCCGTTGCCTTCCTCAGCTTTTCTGTTAGGGTTGACTCCCTTAGCTTCTTCCTGAAGAGGTTGACCGTGAAGCTCGGCAGATAGGACACTTGCCGTTGAATCTCAGCTGTTGCAAAGGTATCTACCACCGATAACAGCCAGATTCCAGCAGACTCATCTCGGATTTCACTGTTTCCGTAGCATGGAGGCTAGGAGCGGTGCTGTCACTTGCCCAAGGTGAGCCCCTATGACTTGTGGTAGGGTGGGGTCGTCTTACACTCTTGTACATGTCCGTTTGACATGCCCACTGCCCACAATCTTATAGTCACGTTTTACAGAGACATATACAGGTTTAACGGAAAAGGAAAACATTACGATTCCGCTCATGTCATATTATGATCAAGGACGCCTGCAGCACGGAAGCAGCCGCCCCCTTGCCTTCAGTTAATGAAGGCAGAGGGAACAAGATGTGCCTATTCTCTTTTGATGATGTATACTAGCAAATGTAACATTCATGAAACAACAATAGAAGTGACCAAGATCACTTCAGTTATTGATATAATCAACGATCAACAAGCAAGCAAAGAAAGCATGCAGCAAATTGATGCATTGTTACGCGCTTACCTAACAATTACACTGCCTTCAGCATCAGCAGGAAGAACATGTTGTGCCAAGCAAAGATGGATTAGTGCATAAACAGAAACAAATCATCTTACAAACACTATGTTTGCCAATTTTCATAGAGAAGGGATTGATGAGGTCAAGATAGAGCAAGTTGCACGAGAATTTGCTCAAGCAAATGGAAAATGCTGGGGTACGTCAGTCAGAAGAGGAAAGCATATTTTGATTTGACCATTTATTTTATTGTTTTGGTACATTATTTACAGGAACTAACATAAATTTTAACCCATCATTAAGTGTAATAGGACGAGTGGCCTTCCTGAGGCCGTCCACAAGAGCGTATTAATTCACTAATTTCAAGGGCAACATCAACTAGAAATATCTTAAGTTAGAAATATTTCAATGCCATATGACTAGCATGCTGGAACCATGAAAGGGCCTGGACCCAACAAAGGGTGATGGGATGTATCTCTTTTGAATCAATGTAAAAACAAATGTTAAAGAAAGGCTTTGAAAACCGTTAAAACAGCTCGTTGATATGTTAAAACCGTTTACGCTTTTTCTCCCAATCGGAAGAATGACTATGACTCCCACATATTCCTTTTTTTCTGGAAAATAATTTTTTAGATTGAATTGTCACAAAGAAACCTTTGCAGCATTGCTTTACTACTTTGCGTAACATGAAATAACATCTGTATACGTAACCAACAAAACGTATACCACTAAATGAATTATAAACAATGAACGACACAGTTGGCGAGTTTTCATTGCCCTGTTCACAAATTTGTCCCCTTGCCCTTTTCTTGTGCAGGCGTCCCTGACTATTATATTCAAACTTTAGAATTGAAAGGAACTACCAATGTGACAATTCACAACTTCAGCTTAGTTGGTAAATGGCTAATTTCGACAGAACCTTCGCTATCAAGACACGACCCCGTAGTGACGAAGTCATCAAATCATGACAATCTAAATTCACTTCGGTGAAACAACATCCCGGCAGCTCAGCTGTCAGAGCATCTGCCGAGAAAGCAGAAGGTCACACGTTCAACCTCCACTCTGGACGTACTATTTGTTTCTTTGCAACTTGGTTACTACAACACTGGATTATTATGTAGGATGGATGGATGGATGGATGGATGGATGGATGGATGTATGTATGGATGTATGGATGTACGTATGTATGTATGTAGAGAAGAAACACTAGTAGAAGACAAACGGTAAATTCGTTACTCAGAGTTTCACGCCACGATGGACGATCTTCAGACGAATTGAATTTCATTAATTTTAAATTGCTTATATATACAAACTGTTAGTCGGGTTTTGCGACTTTACTGACAAGAAACTTATTCCCGTGACTTATTGCCTTGAAGAGAAAGTTGCTATTGCGAAAGCAAACAAAGAAACTCTACTTAACAAACGTACCGAGCTTATATCTAATTGCCGACTTGTCGTCTATTAGTGTTTCTTCTCTAATACGCTCTACGCGTTTTAACGTATTGAGCACTGTTCAACGATTGTGTACTACCGTTCATAATAGATAGATATATGTATGTATGTATGTTTACAAGCCAACCTTGTAGTTGATCGTCTAGGTCGTCCATAAGAATCACCAAGGGAAAGTCACCGAATCTCTAGCTTCCGTTTGAGAGCACACATTCCATACGCAGTCATTACAACTCTCGAGCAATACAGCCTACAATCCGATACAATAACTTTGACGAAGCCAAAAGGTTATATGTAATTACATTGAAGAGAAAAAATTTGCTGGACGAACAAAACATGTACACTTTTGGCACTACTTAAGAAATAGAAAAGCTCAGAGATCGGTAGCTGTAAGTTTGAGAAGATCCAATCATGTTAAAACAACATGATTTACGGCTCACCACGTGGACGTTCTTCTAGTTGAGCCGCATGTAGGATATATTGTGTTGGAGCCCTGAAGAAGACAATGCCGCTTTCCTCCATTGCATTTCCCTCGTAAAAGCTCTGTGTACTGACATGCAAATCTTAGAATTCAAAGTCCTTAGATATGACGTTTGAACTTCGAACCCAAGAACAAAGGAAAAACAGTTTATAAGCGTTACTTAAAAACTTACTGAAATATAGTTACATTTCTGCAACGGGATAACTGAAGAATTGCAATGTAATTACAGTGCTATAGCATGCCATGGGAATATTTGAAGGGATGCTGGTATATTTGACATTTTGTAATTCTTGGAAAAGATCAAAGATAAATAAAGAACAAGATTGATGTGATAGGGGGCTGTAGGTAGATGCAAGTGGTTCATAGTTGCTAGTTATGGAGAAAGGTAATCTGTTATCAGCGGCAGCACGACATAAGATAGTGATGGTGAATTGTTGGATTAAATGACATCCAATCGACTGTTCAATAACGTTTCTTTAATGTAAAGGTCTGATCGATGCATTCTTTTCCTCTCCTAAATCCCGCTTGTTCTTGTCTCAGGATGTTGTCTAGTTCTCGGTTAATTCTGTTTAAGATGACTCGGCAGAATACTTTACTTGGCGTTTAGAGCAGTGTGGTACCTCTCCAGTTGTCCCAATTTCCAAGATCACCTTTCATAGGGAGTTTTACAAGCAGTCCTTTTGCCAATTCATTTAGAACAGCGTTCTCTATCCTGATGGTATTGAAGAGATTGTGCGTCACCTCTGTTGATGTTTTGAGGTCTACTTTAAGTAGTTCAGCTTGAATTCCATCAATGCCTGCTGCTTTTCCCGTCTTCATGGATTTGATGACCATTGTTATTTCTTCTTTAGATGGCGGGTCACTATTTATATCCAGCTCATTTTGTTGGTGTTTTCGTCAAGGTCAGCTGTTGGTTCAGGTCTATTGAGGACGTTCTTGAAGTGTTCTAGCCACCGTTTGATTGTTCATCCTCTGAGGCTATGATCTTACCATTTTTGTCTTTAACTGGTGGTACTTGACTGGCTTTTCTACTTAGTTTTGTTGTGATCTTATATACAGTGTTTGAGTCTGCTGTTATAGCCGCTTATAGTTCTTTACCATAGTCTCTCGTATCTTTTCTTGCTGACCTTTTCACTTCTTTGTCTTTTCTTTCATGTTCTTTTTGTAATTGTTCCTTAAATCTTGTTGATTTGGTGTTGAAGACTTTTTCTTTCAGTTTCCTTCATTCGTCTATGCATTCCACGTGTTTTGTCTTAACCATTATTTCTCATTCTTTCTACTAGATCTAATGATCTTTTCAGCAGTCTGTTGGCAGATTTGCTTAATGCTTTCTCACTTTTGTTCCGTTGGGGTTTCTTCAGTTTGTTCAAGAGCCTCCAATGCTTGAAATCTATTTCTTTACTTCTTCATCATTCTACAGACGTTCGGTATCTATGATTTTTCTTATGGTAGTTTTTGCTGGTGACTTCTTCAGTTTCAGTTGTACTTTTGCTATTAATAGATGCTGGTAACTGTTTACATCAACTCCTCTATATGAGCTTGTGTCAAGGAGTGATCTTCTCCTTTTTCCGTTAATTATAATATAATCTATCTGGTTTCTATCACGATTGTTTGGTGAAATCCATGTTATCTTATGTATGTTTTTATGTTTGAACAAGGTGCCTCCGATAACAAGTCCATTTGTGGCGGACATGCTGACTAATCTCTCTCCATTTTCATTCATATTTCCATATCCTTCTTTTCCCATGGATCGTTCATGTTGACTGTTGTCACTATCAACTTTGGCATTTTGGTCACGTATTACCAGTAGAAGACATAGTGCTTTTCATATATTTGTCAAGAGTGGGACATTACCACAATGGCTGCACTAAGTGGGAGACGACCGGGCTTGAACTGGTAACCCTCAGACTGAAAAGCCAATAGTCAAACCTCCGTGCCATTACGTCACAAAGATTTATCTATCTATACAAGCATACATACATACATACATACATACATACAGGCATACATGCATACATACATACATACATACATACATACATACATTCATGGCTGCTGAAATGGCTTTGTGATGCGTACAGTGTGTGATGTGTTTGCGACTGTGCTTGTCACTCTCGCTTTCAGCTCTACCCCTGGCTAACAGTATGCTGTGAAAAGGAAGCAGAATTTGCTAAAGCATTCCCTGCCAGGTATAGCCTCTCCACAGTTAGACCTATGTGGCCCAGATATGGGATCCTCCTTGAGGTAGCAGCTGGAAATTGGGTACCTTAAGGCCCCAAGCTAAACTACAAGGTCTTGGAGGAGACTAGCCCCCTAAATGTGTGGCGTGGATGGCCCACATTTTTGTAGATATGCCCTGGTGCATATAAACCTAGTTCCAGCAATAGGTAAATAGTAGGCTAGATGAGGGTCTTCAGTCCTGGTAGGCTTCCCATCTAGGAGAGAAAACTCTTCACAAACCGGATCGATCCTGACTCGTAAGCCTTAAAAAGCAACTAATCTATAGGAAGGGAACCTAGACGAAAAACCGCCTGGTGCTCCTAGTACAGGGTTGAGCATGGGGCCAATAACCCCATCTCGTAAAAAAACAACCTGTTACAAAAATTAACACAAGCAATCAACAAGCAGATGGAAACCTTGAGGAGACAGATAACTTCAACGCAAGTAACAGAATGAATGCACAAGGAGAAAGCGCAGAACGGGAGGCCTTAGGCAGTAGCCCTAACCACATGGATCCAAAAATAATCATCAAGGTTGGTACTTGGAATTTAAGGACTGTAAGCCAGGTATCAAAAACTGCGCAAGTCATCAAACAGATGGACTGGTACCACATTTCCATCCTGGGGTGCCAGCCCTACAAACGCTTATTGATGAAACACCTCGACATGATGTTCTACTGGCTATAGTATATATACACATACATTCATGGCTGCTGAAATGGCTTTGTGATGCGTACAGTGTGTGTGTGTTGTTTGTGTCTGTGCTTGTCACTCTCGCTTTCAGCTCTACCCCTGGCTAACAGTATGCTGTGAAAATGAAACAAAATTCGTGTAAGCCAATTTCCTTCACATGGCTTGGATCGACCCGTGGCATATGGTTTTCAGGCACTTGCCAAGGGTGCCACGAGGCGGACTCCGCTGAGTTTTCTCTGGTAATACCAAGGACTTCAAAAGTCCTTCACCAAATCTTTTGTGCCATGATGGCACGGAGGTTTGAGTGTTGGCTTTTCAGTCTGAGGGTTACCAGTTTAAGCCCGGTCGGCTCCCACTTAGTGCAGCTATTGTGGTAATGCTTTGTATAGGGGAAACGTTTCACAGCCCTCCCTCCCAGAAGAGATCTTTGTTGAGTTCATGGAATATGCCACTAGGGGTTTTGAATTGAGTTTAACAAATACAATGTATCGACAAAAGGACGTGGTGGCAATGGGTCCAGCATTGGCGAATATTTTTGTCGGCTTTCACGAGGAGCGCATTCTAAAGGAAAACAACCAAAAGTTGTCTGTTTATTTTCGGTATGTTGATGACACCTTTGCCATCTTTGAAACAGAGCTGGAAGGTGACAGGTTATTCCAAAAACTTAACCAGTAATATCCAGCTCTCAAATTTACAGTTCAAAGGAACAAGATAGTTTATTACCTTTTCTTCGTGGTTCTGTGGAAAAACTGACACTAATTTGCTAACAACAGTTTACCGAAAAGCTACTTTTACTGGTCAGTACATTCGTTGGTATTCTTTCTGTACAAAGAAGAGGAAAATCAACCTCATAAGAAGACTTGCCCATAGAGCACTTTGTATCTGTTCAGATTCGAAATTAGATTTGGAACTAGGGAAAATAACATCTATTCTCCTTGAAAACGGGTATCCAGAGGATATTGTCTCTATAATTCTTCGAGATACGATCACTGATTTTGGAACCAAAAAGTCTTTTGGGCCTAAAAAATGTTCTGTACACTAAAACTTCCTTGGCTAGGTAATGTTTCTATCCTCATAGAAACACAGATTGAAAAAGCTGTAGTTAAGTGTTTCTCTACTGTCAATCCAAGAATTGTTTTCATGACTAGAAAGATCTTGCCATCCATT
>JANTCA010074152.1:0-15211 GCA_024741275.1 Chironex yamaguchii
TGGCATAATTGTACCAGGCAACAAGAGTTTTCCTAGCAACTGAAAATTGATCATGCTGGTTGTGTAGCTTCCTCTCAAATAAAATTTGTCATGCACATTTCCAATTGACTGTATTGCCATACACATTATTTAAAAGTAAATAAAAAACTCCTTAGTAAATAAATTTGTGTGCAAAAATAATCTTTAATTAATCTTACCTAATTTTTTATTTCACACCTGCAATTTTGTGTAACAAAGTATCTTAAAGGGCTCAATCATACATGAGGCAATATGATGGTATCATCACTAAAACCTGAAATCAAATCTTATCTCAGAAGTTTCAGACCTAGTAATGTATCTTATTTGGACAATTCGTCTTGCAAGAATTTAAATCAGTTGCCACTTTTGATAACTATTTAGGTAATATACCTGCTCTGATTATATTAATATTGATGATCTTACTCAGGTTTAGAACCAAGAACAGCGCTATAGTAGAGGATATGGAGATCAGAATCCAAAAAAAGAAGAGATTTGCCTTAGATTTTCATGGCCACATGATGTTAATGATTTAGAGTCTTGGCTTGTTGCCTATATGTTGGTTTTAAAGGGTAGTCAAGCTCTCCATTTCTGTTGAATGCAGTAATACAATTACAGCAACACACTAATATTTATCCTGACGTTGTGAAAAGAATAAATGGATTCTTCATGGATGACCTGTGTGTGAATTTTTTAGCCAAATCTACAAGCTGAACTGTTACAGACAAGCTATTGTCCTCCAAAGGAGGATTGTGCACAAAACACAGCTGCGAGGGTTATAGGTGCTAATAGAAAGGTAAGAGGTTGCTACTGAACAGTGGGTAAGAAACAGAGAAGAAGGCCACCTTCCTTCATTGATGCACTTGCTATCATCTAGATTTTACATTGATAGATGCTTCCCCAGTGCTATACCAGGTGTATTCTCACTGCTGTGGTCAATCCTATTAGCTCCACTGCTGCAAAAAGGTCGTTTTTAACAGACAATCTTAATGCAAAAGAGAAAAAAATTGATAAAGTTTTTATTTACAATTTTCTTAAAACATGTCACTTTTGGATGTTTGAAATGAATCATGCCCCATAAAGTTAACTCCATAAGAACTAGATCTTCCCTTCAATAACAACATTCACTAAGGTGTTCCCTCCTCTTAGTTGGTGGCCATAATACTGGAACTTTCATTTCTTGATATTATCAAGCATTGCGTGATATTGATCTTGTCCTAACTGCTCCTTTACTAAACCCATTACATATTTATTGTTTTTTCTTTCTTTCCATGTTATTTCTAGTATCCGTCTTTGACATTTTATCTTAAAAGCCTTTATTCTTTTCTCCGATTTCATATTCCATGTCCAGCTTTTACATCCATAGAGCAAGTTAACGTTACTACTGCTCTCAATAGTCTTATTTCGTTTTTAGTGTTACTCCTTTGACGTTCCAGATGTTATTCAGTTTTACTAAAGCACGGGTAGCTTGAGCGATCCTTGCCTCCACTTCTTTGTCTGATTTTCCAGGTGCTGGATGATGGCTCCTAAATATTTTGCTTGTTCTAAGACCTGCTCTCCTTTTGATGTCTAAGTGAGAATCATTTGTGGGACCTGTGGTATTCATTTTAATTTTTTCCATGATGATCTCCATCCTGTCACCTTTTTCTGTCATAAAATCTTGTTGTTAACTCTTGGAGGTCGGCAACACTTGATCCAAGTAAGCCAATATCATCAGCAAATCTCAGATTTGAAATCAATCTGCCACCACGTTTGATACCACCTTCAAATTCGTCTAGGGCTTAATCCATAATTCATTCCAAGAAGAGATTAAAAAGGGTTGGTGAAAGTCCCACTGTTGACCAGAATCAGTCACTGAAGTAATCTATCATTACCTTGATCTTAGAATTGTCATAAAGATGTTTCAGATCATCTCTGCCAAAGACCATTATGCCAGACACAATCAAAGGCTTTGGTGAAATCAATGAAATTGAGGAAGATATTCATGCTGTGGCTACATGATTTTTCAGTTAGAATCTTTAGATTTGTGATTTGTTCTACTATACCCTGTCCAGATCGAAAACCTGCTGGACTCTCGCTTAATATTGCTTCAATCCTTGGTATTATCCTTCTATATATTGTACTCAATAGTAGAATAATCTTTTTGTGGTACAAAACTTGAAAATCGCCTAGACAATTTGCGACATTGAGCTAAAAACATACTTCAAAGCTTTTAAGCATGTTTTAGCGCGATGTCTCAAATTGTGACGGCGATACTCGATAGTACTTTTGACGGGTGACTTATTAAACTTATTGTTCTAAAGCCTGTGAATTTTTTGCCATTTGTCTTTTTTGGAATTGGTGTTCGTATAGATTCTGTCCATTAAGAAGGCCATTTTCCTCTTGAAAGAATTCTGCAACAGAGACAATGCAGTATGCTTATAGTCCCTTATCCTTCATTTTTGATAAGTTCTGCAGGGATGTTCCGTCATTCATGATTTTTTCATCCTTTGAACTATTGCCAGTTTTTCTTTGGCTACAGTTGTTATAATTGTTGTGAACTGGTCACAGATCTTAAGAGAGCTTTCATCTTCTTCGAGTAACAACAACGTTAAGAATCTGTTAGATATTTCAACTTGATACTCTGGTCTGATTGTCGGGTCCTCCAGTTTTTGGAGATCAAATCGAATTCTTTCATTCCTTTCTTTTCTGTGTGTGTTAAGGTTGACTTTCATTACCATCATTAACAACTCATGGTCACTACCAAAGTCTGGTGTTTTATACACTCTTGTTTTTGCTCCCTTCGCACTTTACTATAATTGCTTAGAAATTAGGATAAAGTCTAACTGGTTGTGTGTCAGTTCATCAGGTGACCTCCTAGATGATTTGTGCTTCAAGAGTGTGTTTGTAATTACAAGCGTTTGCTGTTTTGCAAACTCTGCGAGTCTTAGTCCTCTCTCATTTGTGTTTCAGTGCCCGTATTTGCCTATTCTGCCTTTCAAATGTTCATATGCATCTGGTCAAATGTTTGCATTCCAGTCGCCTTGCACTGACAATGTCTTTTCCTCATATTCTTTTCACGAATGTTTCTAACTGTTCATAGAAATCTTCTACCTTCATCACTGTGGTCTGCTGTTGGTGACAGTTATATTGTATGGTTTGAAAGATATTATTACGGCAATGATTCTCTGCAACACAGTATTAACAACATTCAATGACACTAACAGCTGCGTTCTCCTCAACCAGAAAGCCTACACCATGTTGATGTTATTTTATGACCTTCTTCAGTTGATGTTTCTCCAGTCCCTTTCCATCGCATTTCTGAGGTTCCTAATATGTTTCATCTGACTTTGTTCATCTTGTTTACTAGGATTGCAATGGTGTATCTGTCTTTCAATGTTCTTACTTTCCAAGTTCCAAATGTTGTCCACTGCTTGGCAAGTGGATGTTTGTTGGTTTGCCAATCAGTAATATACTTGTTGCTAGCTCCCCTGAGCACATTAGAAGAAAGCGGGGTCGTTGGTAACCCGGGCCACCGATCTAGTATGAGATTTCTGCTAGACTGCATTGGTTCACGAGTGTTTTAATAGGTAGGATAATCCAGTGATGCCTATCTCCTCTCTGGATATGGATGGCCGTTGGCTCTGTCGAGCTCATCCGCCTTTTGACAGGTTTTTTTATTCCTGCTGGGTGTCCACACACCCTCCCCACAGGATAAGACGAGTAAACTTATCAAGTGGGGGAGCCAGTTTAGTCGCCGACCACTCGACCATGAAACAGGTAGTACTGGTTTACATGATACCAGTAGCAAGTCTATGACTTGACCTGACAACGCAGTGGATAAGGGAAAATTCATTAACTTTTTTTGTGTTTCGACTTAAGCCTTCATTAGTGTCATATATATGTCGTATCTCAACAGACACAAGTGCTTTTTGTATATCAATATGTCAAGAGTGGAGCATTGTTGGCCTTTGGAGGCTGAGGTTTGTAAGTTCATACATATACCAAGCACCCACAAACAAGTGTATCTACCCACGAACGAAAACAAATGTAGAATAAAGAATAAACAACATGCAAAGGATGGGTTCCCGACACATTCATTGTATTTCTCAACACTGCTGCCTGTACAGCCTACTTTCTTTCATGTCTCCTTTGCCTCCGGTGATTCAGAAACTTCACTCAGGGCAAGTACACAAGTTGTTTAACAGCGTAGTCAATAGCCAATTCCTCCAGCACCTGACCATCTTCAAGGTTTTGCCAAGTAAGGCAGTTGTCTGGATTTTTCAACAAATGCAGGTGTGCAGCCATACTTCCAAATCACTTTACAGAGAGCTTCGCGATTGATACAATAAAAAAAAGAGGTGCCATACCTGTAGGCTTGGCTGGCAGTTGGCCCCTGTTCATATGTTCCAATGAACATTTACAAGATAACCGAATGTTGCGAAGCTTTGTAAAGGACTTCTGTATGACTTCTATTTGATTCTATGCCACCTGCACTTCTCTTTAGGTTATCAATCTAACTTGAAGTAACCTGTTAAAGATCATCATCTATGAAATTAAGAAGGCAGAAATAAATATCATAGATATTGTCAGCACATCAGATTCATCTCACGCTGAAAAGATCTCTGACATTTTATGGTACTTGGAATGTCCTCTGGGCATATGTCAAAAGCTAATTTCAGTCTAAAAGGTACAATATCATATGGAATAGCATATGGAATTTTATTATCTCTGAAAGGGATTTTAGGAAACGTAAAGTCTGAGCAGTGCAGTAGGACAGTCTTATGATGGAGCATCTGTAACAAGAGGGAAGTTGAAGAATGAAGTCAATGATTCAAAAATAGGATGCCTTTGTATTTGACTATTTGATCACGTTTGCAAACAGGTTATTATGTACTTCAAGAGGAAAAAGTTTTTTTTCCTGTATAAATATTCCCCCAAATCATTTGTAAATATTATAATATATGTAACAAGAAATAGAGAAAGAAACATGATCTGTGCGTATTGTTGCTTTATTAGTTACTTTAGTAGACCTACACTAAGCATACTATTCTAAATTTGTGACCCCAACGTGATACTGATACAGACTTAGGGCTTTATCATGAGCCTGGTTGACCGAGCTAAAATCAGCTCGCTATCATATGCAGTTTCCGAGCCCGGTTTCACGGGCTGAAGAAAGTCACATTAAATTTGCCTACGTTACGTTCTTTCCGTTGCCTGCCAAACTCAACGTTTTACTCTCAACTGTCCAAAACAGGTTGATATTCTCTGCTCCATAAATCGCTGCCATCCGTTCTCGATTTTCCGTATGCAGCAGAGGTTTGTCACTGTCAAAATCTAACCCACGATAGTTTGTTTGGGTTTTATAATCCATAAAACTTTCAACCAGATTCTCTATCATTTCTTCTGACTATTTGAACGGTTTTCTTCAACACTTGTTATCGCAGCCATTTTGTTTGTGTACTCTTAGCCGTAACAAAAAGCGCGTGAGCCCATCCATTATTTTCAGCCCGTCTCACACTGCCCGGATAATCAAAACACATACATACACGTACACACATGCATAGGCAGCGTTAGAGAAATACGGAAAAATCAAACAGTGAATAATCCTTCAGCAAATTACTTGATTAATATCCATATAGTCATATCCAACGATGCCAAAGAAAACATTCAAATCCAGCTCGCAATACAGGGCATCAACATCAATTCAAGTTAATATTACATTAATATTAAAAAACAAGCCATAAAACAATTCCCCAATTACAAAACAAAATAAAAATAGCAGCAATATAAGCAGTAGTACATCCTAAGTTTTAATCAAATTTTTCAACAAAAAATAAAGAATTTAAGCACGCCAATTTCAATTAAATTTACCTAAAACTCGTCATAAGAATCAATAAACGGATTTCTTCCAATATGTAAAATATAAAAACAATTACGGCTTGACACTGGGTAATTTCAATAACCTTAATGGATTATTATTACACGTAAAATTCTGGCATGGTTATGTTTAGAAATGTGGACTAATAAAAAATTGATAAAAGCTGTTCTACTTGCACTTGATTTTCACATAAACCTAAGTCTAATCCAAATACTGACTTAAGAATCTTTCTTAAACATTAAGGAGTCTGAATTTTCTCCATCTCTCTTAACGTGCAGCTCTCGTAACAGACTGATCACCAATGCCGAAGGTTAGACCATGCTATTCAGTAGGTAGGACTATACAGAAATGCAAGTAGGAATATAATGCAATTTCGACAACTGCCAGGAGTCTCTTTTATACTCTTATCCTCATAGTACTCGAAAAAAGAACACTCGCAAAGCCATAATCCAAAACAATAACATTGTTCTACTCAAAGACCCAATCCCTGTCCAAAAATTCTCAAGTTAGACTTGTAGACACATATATCAGACTGTTGCAGAGATTGTGTACTTCTTGTGCAAGTAAAACTACGAATGAGGGACTAAAAAGAATATTCAATTTTCTTGAAAAAAGACACGAGAAAGTACAACGGATTACGTCGAAGATGGGCACAAGGTGCACGGATTTTAATGCAAGTGTATGAACAACCCTGAAAAAAATCGTTGTTTTTACTTGACTTTAATAGTTGTATCGACGGCCGCAACCACTTGCCAACACACTTTCCATGTTGAATGCAATGAACGGCCCCTATCAGCAAGCTAGGACTAGTACATTCTGAAGGTAGAAGAAGGCTTTCCGATTTCAATCAAAAGTTACAATTATGCAAGATTCCTGTTTACTTCAAGTCAAAATTACTCAACCGGAGTAGTAAAACCCACATCCTCACAAGTATTTAAAGAAATCTTATTTCTTTTATTAAAGTCTTTTATAAAATGTTATAGTTCATAGCAACATCAAGTACTTACAATGTATGTCTCCTGAATAAATGTCTAAAATCGACAATCGAAAAATAAAGACCTTCATCTCCATCCATTGAACTTACAAAGAATTTTACAAGGCAATTACGCATTTTCACATTACACTACACAGTAATGGATGATTAAAACGTGACACGACTGCAAGAGAACCATTGTCCCTCCCAATAAAAATCTGGAGGCTATCGTTTATTGATACCCTAACCAAGGTGCATAGTAGTATTTTAAACGCTGTCCTGAGATAGTCAACTGTTGGAAATTGCCTTACACAGACAGCCCAAAATCTACGAACGTCAAGTAGGCCGTTATAATTCTTACAAAGAGTGGACTTTTTTTTCGTTCCTCGTGTTTATACTGTCTCTGTCCACCTATAGCGTTGTCTCTACTTTGACTGGTTCTGTCTATATTTAATTTGGTCTTAGTCCTCTCTGCATATACATATGACCGATATTGACCCCATCTGTCATACTTAAAAAGTACGCTTTCAATATATTTTCGTTATATTCTGATAAACAACATATGACTAGGTGGTCTTAAATTGTGAATGAAAGTAAAGCACATCCTAGCCTAAGTTCCAGTTTCAATTCAGTTCTCGTTCTAATGCTGCTAAAATAGTTTCTTGAAATGGTACAACATTAATGAAATGGACACAGACATGAAACAAACCTGCTTTACAAGGTACTTCATAGTCGCCTTATAATGTCTAAATGGTCAAAGGAGTAAAATGAAATAATAGAGCAACTTCATACCGGTACATCTACAAGGTTAAAACTACACATTTGTGCATATCTTCTAGCCAGTACTTACAAATCACGGGACAAAAAGACCCCTTAGATCTAATTCCACTTCATTTCTAATGTCTGATACAACGTAATTAAATCTGATGAGGATCTGTATACATGTTCATAATAAACATCTTTTTACTTTGCAAAATAGCATTGAAATGCACGACTTGGAAAAAAGAAACAAAATTATTGGATGTAATAAAAAAAATGTTCTGATGCAAATAGTGACTGGATGCCATGGAAAGATAATGCCTTTATTAGAGAAGAAGGAATTGCTTGCAATTGAGATAAATGCCTGCAATGAAAATAAAGCGATAAATTGCAATGGATGTGATGCAGTGGTAATACAAGGAAATCGCATGCATGTACAATGGACACAAGGCAATTGCTTACAAAGAAAACAAAGCAATGTCTCGCACTGGAAACAAAGCAATGTCTCGCACTAAAAAACAGTAATGCCTTGCACTGGAAACAAAGCAATGTCTCGCACTGGAAACAAAGCAATGTCTCGCACTAAAAACAAAGCAATGTCTCGCACTAAAAACAAAGTAATGCCTTGCACTGGAAACAAAGCAATGTCTCGCACTGGAAACAAAGCAATGTCTCGCACTGGAAACAAAGCAATGTCTTGCACTGGAAACAAAGCAATGTCTTAAACTGGAAACAAAACAATGTCTCGCACTGGAAACAAAGCAATGTCTTGAACTGGAAACAAAGCAATGTCTTAAACTGGAAACAAAGCAATGTCTTGCACTGGAAACAAAGCTATGTCTTGAATTGGACACAAAGCAATGTCTTGAACTGGAAACAAAGCAATAGCTTGCAAATGGAAACCTAGCAGTGCCTCGCAATAGGCACAAGGCGACGGATGTAATATGCCAAATCCTCATAAAAAACAAATATATATCTTATAACATAGTTCTAAAATAAAACAAAACACAGCAACACCTGTTCGAAATTATTGTACACATACACATGAAATAGCGTGTATTACATACAAACATTCTCTATAAACGGGATATCTAAAACGTATATTGGCTGATAATGACAGTTAAATATTACAAAAGGGTCATGACAGTAATCATCAAAAGTAAACACTTCCCTTCAACGTAGTCACTAACTCTAAAACAGATTACCTGCTCTCAGTAAACAAAGCATGAGTTAATGCATTATAATCCTATTAAAATATCCAATTACTACTATGTTTACACACGTTCTGCGATAGCAAGTTGTGTGTTTATTTTTCATGCATGGTAACACTCAGTTACACACCACAACATCCTAATTATATTCGACAAACTGTAACCAATAGGATGCTTTTGAACAGAAAAGTATTCAATAAATTTCTGAAAGAAATCCTACAGCTAAATTAATTATAATCCAGCCAACTCTCAAAACGACATTACATTCGAATCATATACGTGGTGAAATCACTCCACAAATCCTGGGCACAAAGAGCCAAATAATAGAGGCCTTTTCTCCACGACTAGCTATTATCTATGAATATTACTCTTCTATGGAACTAACAAGAACCGTAAAACTCAATCCAAATTTCGGCATAAGAGTAAGGCCAATATAAAGCACAGTACATTTTAAAGATTTGACTACATTATCTAACTCACTACGTACCCTGTGTTAACTTTGGAATAAATAAGACCAACACCAAATGTGTTAAAATAGACACTGTTAAAATAGGCAATGCTGCCGAACTAAATACCAAAAAAAGATGAGCAAAAGCCGAGAATAGGTCACATAAAAAAATGCATAATTCTGAAACATGTACATTACTAAAATAAAAATAATCTAAGAGGATAAAATCGTTATTAACTTACAGTTTATTGTTAGCACGATTTACTAATCAACAAACATCAACTTGTGTTAACGCAAATAGCGTGATTAATAGCTACTAAAATGTTCCACGCTTCATTGAAGCAATTAAGCGAGAACCCTCCGAAATCAACGTCAGTTGACAAGAAAAATGTCAGACAAAACCCTGAATGGTGTTCGATAAAGCTGTATTTTCGGTCACAAATTTTCTTAGCAAAACGTAAAAAGCCTACCAGTAAAGTAAGTACTGTTATCTTGAGTTTCATACCTACTATACCAAACTAACAAGCAGCTGAGAATATAGGTATAGTTCTCTTAATACCTATTTGCGCTCTTGAAGAAAGTCAATAAATGCTGCTTAATAAACAGAACTAAGACGCCCTCTATACGTAGCTAATAACTTGACAGTTTACATCGGAAAATGAAGACCGGGTTTGAGAAGTTGCCTTGGAATCGCTCCGCATGAGAGGAATACCATTTAATGATCTGTGCGTCAATGTCTAAAGGTCTCTAAACAACCACATTCTCACTAGAACTCATTCTGCAAAATAACAACACCTTACCACCGTAGCATTACAAAAAATTAAATTTTCCTGCCTAATCAACCGTTAGTCAAATATCATGCATCTACTTTTGCATGCAGTTTTACGCGATGCTTTCGGGATGCCTCTTGTCAAGACTCAATCGTGATCATTTTCTGGTCCTTCTCATTACGGGGACTACCTTGAAACATTACAAAATATCACATGACGACAATTATAAATCACGATACAAACACCTAGGCATCCGATACGATTACACCTCTGTTATGACGTACTGTTCAAGGTTTTTTCCATGCACACTGGTGATTGCTGGATTTAAAGGCGGTGCCCTCTGCGAATAAACCTGAAAAGCGAACAGAAATCTTGAAGTTAGGAGACCAGACAAATCTATGCAGGTTAACTCAACGCTGTATGTACCTACAGATTTAGCTTTTAGTAATCGCATACACCAGCGACCATGCTGGTCTAGTGGGTACGACAACATTCCTACAAAACCGGAGGTTTTGAGATTTAATCTCCTTAAACAGTTTCAATCTCCTTAAGCGTTCGTTTGGTAACAGATGATAAAAATTGCTCTGAAAATGACTTGATTATCTACCAGAATTTCCTAGCTGTAATATGGCTATCAGGTACGCTAAATGACAAGGAGCTTCTGACAAAATGCTATGAGAGCGACCTTATTGAGTAGTGTGTCAAGTGGTTGTCCGGTGCTGCAACAATAACAAGAGTTACCCAGCTGAGACGAGGCATTGGGATTGACGTCACCAGTCTAAATTGAGTCGCATACGAAAGATCGTAGCATTCGGGTTAGTATCCTTCCCAGCATTTGACGTAATGGAGATCATGGGTTGTAGATTGCGTCACAGTCCATAAAGTTTTATAATAGCCTTGGCAAGAACTCACGACTCGTATAGTTAAATATCAACGAGAATTTTGAGACCAAATATATTTCAGAAGGATGCCAGATTCCTCAACACTTTCTATGGCTGGATTGTGGATCGTGGTCCACGTCAAACGGAAAAAAGTTAGTGTTAAGGTTTCACATTTGTGTCAAGAAAGTAAAGACGAAGTAATATGGAAGTTAGATGAAGGTCGACAACAACAGATATATTGGAAAAAGATCAAAGCACAAAGTTAAAAAGAAAACAAGATGATTATAACATTTTAAGAGGAAAACAATGCAATGCATGGGGCAATCACTAGATAAAACTTGGACATTGATGAATACTGTAGCTTTTAGCTGCGATGTAGGTAAATATCCAAAGACCCACATCCTTTCAATGGGCTTTATTTACAACATCAACTGATAATCAGAGCTCAAAAACGGGTACATATATTTCCTTCCTTGTTCCTGGACTAACATCAATCTGCCACAGACACCTTATCCAAAATTACAGTCTACATAGGCATTGCTTACTATAGAAAATAAATCACTTGTGAGATAATCTGCATGATAAGGAGAAGGGATTGGGTTCCTGCATAGTAATGTCATGTTCATTAAATAGACCACAATCAGAGAAAATCATTCTTTGCCTAAGTCGATATTGGAAGAGAAAACCGTGGCCAAACAGCACTCACCGGTCGAGGCCCACGCACATAAGCTTGCCTGCCATTGACAACAGCTGGCTCCCTATGATTTGGCCTTGATGACGCTGAGTTCATGACGTGATTATTTGTTGTACGTTGTGAAGAGTACTTCTGCTGCGAATATGAACTAGATTTGACTTTTCTGTTTCCAGACCTACAGAAATGCAAATGCAGTAAAAACATTCACTTTAGTAGCCACCATTTACGTAGATGGTGCCCTAACAAACGACCCAAAATTCCATCCCTATTCATTGTAGTCTAATACCACCTTACATAACTCGGTAGTATTCCGTTTAAACCCACTTTATACCATACTATCCTATCCAATCCTAATATATATAACTCCATTTCATCCATTCCATTCTTGTTCAATCCCATCTCATCACATTTCAATCCTGAATACGCAACTTACTTTGCACTTTCTTTCACATGAATTTTCCATGATGGTGGCAACGATCCTCTGCAACGAGATAACAACACTTCAAATTAACATCAGTGTGCTACACTTCCCTTATTTAACATATGGTTAATGGCACAGAAACATAGTCCGCAAACTCCCAATAAATAAAAAAGGAACTGTAGATCATGCACGAATCAATTCAAAAACATATTCCACCAGACACAGACTTCATACGCACATTGACACAAATTAAGACAAGTGTATCACAGTCCGCAAAGTTTAAACTATACAATCTTAGTGAAGACTTAAGTGAAAATAACGTTTGGCAACAATTTTCTGGAACATAACGATCATCTCAGCTTTAAAAAAGGTCAGTGACAGAATACCTAAACAGACCAGCTGCTAACTGGGTCCTGTATTTATCGTTTCACATACACGTCACTTTTTGTTACACATAATAGTTAGCTAAGACGGAAGAACGTGCACGCGTTAACAACGTAGTAACAATCAGAACTATAACTGATAAGACACGTAAAGGGCAGAGTAGAAGCAAAGGTGCGCTAGCAGGAATGAAAAACAAAAAAATTAGTAAACTTTAACACGAATTACGTAGTGCACAAGAGTAATAGTTTATGCCAGTCCTGACGACAGGCCTCAGTAAAAGAGGGTTTTCAACAGATTATCTAATTGTGAGCCTCTTACTTGCTATTGGTGTTGCAGTTATAGCTTATTCCCTTGTGTTCCTCTTATGTTTGCTTACACCCGAATAACCTTCGGGATACCAAGAGACCAACTTCCAGTTCCCTCCTTCAAGAACCAAATAGTGAAGTTAGCTTTGAGGCAATCCTAACATGGCCTCTCTTGCCCACCTTATTTATAGATCCTCTAATTCACAACCTTAAAATACGGCACCTTTCTCTTGGTCATGCACAGGTTGTCGCAAGCGTGGAAAACTTCACTACTACTGCACTATTACAAAAATGGAAATATCTTACATATTTCACTCCTTATTGAGAAATACCCGTATTTTAAAGACCTTTTCGCAAGTGGGTAATTTGAAATTAATGTCTAGCTAACGTAGAAACAATCACTCTTGGAGCAGCTGCAACACGATTACAGAGCAAAATTTTAGAAGATACGTCACTTTATGTCATTTGATAACGGATCGTCTTGATAGCGTTCAATAAAAGGAGATTGTCAAGGTCACGTAGGGTATATACCTTCAAACGGAGCAGAGGACATAATAAAACGCAGGTATCACGGCAGCACAGAAAACAGTGATATCTCGTACGAAAAAACGCACAACCAACATCAATTCTCTTAAAAGAACGTACCTTCTCTTTCTGTTGGTCACTGTCTCGTCACTTATGAATGCCTCCACGTAAATTTCATCCATCTCAATCGATGCTCTTCTACGTTCGAATGGTTTCAAAGTTTTATCTCGAACGATTCTTGCGTGTATCTCTATCTTAGGGAGATGTTGAATAACTCGCGGGTAAATATTTCTGGTTTGATGCTTTCGAGAGCCATCCATAGAGTCAGTTGTGGCAGCGAATTTTGTTACAGTGGCTTTCCACGTCTGGTCATTGCCTACGCCTGGTCTTTGAGACCTTGCCGCGGCAGAATTCGAACGGCTTGGTACGGAGTTCGTACGATTACTACTACTACTTGACCGCGATCCGAATGCACGGAAATTTGAGGAACTCGGTTTCTCAACAGCAGATCCCTGGTTCAAATTGTCGAATTCGGAGAAGAATGCTTCATCTGTATCACTCCCTACCCGTTTGGTAGGTACATTCCTAAACGAGTCTACGATCTTAGGATTTGCAGGAGCATTCATTCTTGGTCCAGACGAAGGTTTTTCGTCAGTGGAGCCGCTTGATCCAATCAATGCTGTAGCCTTCATGGAAAGTCGTTTTTGAATTTTTGAACTCCCTGACCCTGGACCTGGTTTGGGAGCAAAAAACATCGTTTCATATCAATTGGAATGCAAATACGTCAAAACGTCATTTACTTAATGGCTCCAATGATCAAATAACTTGAACTTGCTAATTTGTAATTCATCAGCTCAGGAGGCTTGTCACTAACACACGTTGCATTCCTGTATCTGCTCCCGTACTCACGCTGAGTCCAATCAAGCGCCACATGCTTGATGATGTCAACACTGCTGCTCGCTCGTGCAGTTGCGTAATATCAGACCTTGGATACCACATATCTCCTATCGCAGCAGTCAGCCAGGTTTTTTCTCAGTGTCGACGTTCGCATATCCAGTCATAATGTCCATCAGTATGCCAAAGACGAAATGAGAGCCGCCCCAGTGAAATGTAAGCGACATGACCTGGTCCACGACACCAGCATCAATGGCGCCTTTAAGAAACAAAGGGTTGGTTGTAGCAGCCTCTTACGATTTCAGTGTAAGTAATATTGTCTTTAAGAGGCAACCTCAAAAACTATGAGAAGGCAGTACACTTAAAAGACGCCTAGTCTATCGACGTTTTAACGAACACATACAGAGCGGCCTATTGACCATGGAAGGCAGGTGGGCAATAAGACAAAGCGGAACCTTAGACCCAAATGTAGAACGCAAGAACCCTAAATCAGAGAAGACACGAAAACGCCGAAAAATGGCAGAGAATAGCGGACAGTTTCGTACGAAACTTATGGACAGAAGCCAATTACACAGGCCGTTACCGTCTAAAAAAGATTTTGGTTCCCATGTTTTAATAGTTCTATTATAATTACTACAAAAAGCAACACGAACGAAATTGAAAAGTATGCATGGAAAGAAAACTAACCGAAAAATAACGGAGGCTTAAGTATCCTTAATTGTTGTAAACTGTTAGATCCAGTGTCTCCATCATCATAGAGCACATAGTACTTGTTTCCTTCAATTTTTGTTACTGCCCCTGGCAAATAGGCAGACAATCCAGACCAATGTGCGATCACTCGAGTACCGAGTTTCACTTCGCTTGGATTTGGGTCCATATCGTAAACTAAAGCATCCTCGTCACTCCTAACGTTAAAAGACCAAAACTATCATTAGCTTAACATTCAGATCCAAACACCAAATAACATTAAGAGCCTGTTTACATGGAGGTAGGCTCACCCTCCTAGGAGGGCTAACTTTTTGTTTACTTAAGCCATGTAAACGCACACGGTAGGGTGACCCTAGGGGGAGG
>JANTCA010074163.1:0-36662 GCA_024741275.1 Chironex yamaguchii
AGTAGTAGTAGTAGTAGTAGTAGTAGTAGTAGTAGTAGTAGTAGTAGTGGTAGTAGTAGTAGTAGTAGTAGTAGTAGCAGCAGTAGTAGTAGTGGTTGTGGTAGCAATAGCAGTGTAAACTCAATTTATTTCTTGATGAGGCTAATATACAATTTTAGGTCTCACGTTATAGGTAATTTGGAATTGACAACTTTAATCTTTAACATGGGAAAAATTTCATTAGTCCTGGATGTGTCCATTCTTTACTTCGTAGGCAAAATCCGTAATGAATAGTTCATATTCTTTTATTATTTTCGTATCCTAAATCCTTTAACAGACTGATGAATTCTGTTGAATTTTACCGAATATCCAAAGAGTGCTGATCGAAAGGTTAATAAACTTGACTTCTTCATACTGATTTGCACAGCTCTTTAATCAAGTGATCATGCTTTTGGTGCGTACGTACGTAGTTATCGTGCAGATATGATTGCAAGCCAACAGTCAGTTCCAAAATCAGTAGGCATTGGAGTCTGTCTACATTATAAAAAGAAAACCAGTACTCTGTAGGCAGAAAGAGTTCGTTTTAATATATGTTTCGTATACTTAATTTGCCATATACGTATACTTTCCTTTCTGACGTTTCATACTTTGAAGAGTGTAAGACGAAAAAAGCTTTTAAGTATATTTTTGGTGCAATGTCGCAAATTTTCAAGGCGAATAGGCATTTACCACAAGATAACTGTGTTCTTTGCAGGTTTTAAAGTAGAAGTAATGAAACTTAGGATGAGTCGTGGCGCCATGTAAAGCGGTTCAAGGTACACTTTGCAACCAGAAACTACATAACGAAGTGACTCACGCATTAAACAAAGAGAGCAATCGACAATAGATGAAATACTCCAAGAGATTAGATTTTGCTGGCAGAGTGTTGTTGATAACGCGAACAGTAAAATTAATTATATTTTTAGGCATATGACTTTGAGTCGACGCCCAAAGAGAGCTAATTGTAGATTGAGAGTAATTAGTCACATTTACGAAGCCTTGCGAGATAAGGCGATTTTTGAAGTCTGTCCTCATGCTTTGTACGAATTGCTTTAAGGACATCCTTTGTGTTCTTATAGACATCATACTGAATATTTGAGAAACATGATGCGGATTTCCATAGCTCTCTTATATCCTCGTTCGGAGATATTTCCTAGTCCATTACGACACACTGTCTGGCACTGGCGACATTTGATAGAAGAGAGATAGAGGATAACGCCATATTTGTTCCTAGAAAGATGTTGCTAAGAGTTTCAGAGATTGGTATTTCAAGCCATTTTTGGTAATCAGAGACTACATTATCAAGGTGCTTAGATACCCAAGTTTTTGAGAGGTCAGAAACCTTTAGATGCCAATAGACTTTTGCAAACAGATAACGATGGTAAAGCAATAACTTATTTTGGGGATGTAAGGGAAGAAGATCAATTTTTGACAAAACTTCTTTAACAGTGTTAATGAGTTCCAATTTGAGAACCTGGTTAGACATTTTCAAGTCAAAATGACGACCAAAGTAAAAGAAAGATTATTCCTGTTTTACAGTTGGGATTGGTTCATTATTTAGAAAAAGCTTACCTGAAATTGTATAGATCTTATTATAGACGTTTATATGCCAAATGTGACACATCTATCTGCTCTAATGATCATTGCAGCTCATTCACACCATATTGGAAAAAAATTGACAAGTAAATGGTTATCATACTCTTGCCCACTGATGACTGCTACATCATGTGCAAACTGAAATCAATCAACCGGATTTAAGGACGATGTAACCTCTGTAAAATACCCTAACTGACGAAATTTGTCGATGAATGTTAAGAAGTACACTTTGAAGAGAAGTGGACTTGAACAGTCACCTTATAAAACGCCACGTTTTAGTAATAGTAGCAGTATTGGTAGTAGTAGTAGTAGTAGTAGTAGTAGTAGTAGTAATAGCAGTAATAGTAGTAATAGCAATAGTAGTAATAGTAATAGTAGTAGTTGTAGAAGTAGTAGTAGCATAAATATCAATTTTTGTGCCTACACTACTTTGTCCTTGCTTGTATTTGTATGAGAGTGTTTAACATAGTAATGTGCTGGAAATTATTTATCACTTTATTAACAACTTCTACTCGTCAATTTAAATAATGGATAGACATACGTACTTGGCAATAAACATTACGACAATGTAGGAAAGTGTTTCAAAGCTTCTGATGGGTTTGTGCCATTAACACAACAAGCAATACTTACTTCTTGTATTTTTTTGTATCTCTTACGTGTTTTTACATAAAACTAGAAGATTGATTCCTTCTTATTTATAAAAAGTTGTTTAGAGTGTACTAAATGACAAAAATACTGAGTTTAAATTTATTTGTAGATTTTTCTTACTCGTGTTTTTATGCTCATGGATTTTTTTGTCAATATCGTCTTTACAACTACTGACTAATGCACAAGGAATACAAATAGTTAGTTTAGATACCAGACCGCAGAAATACAACATTTACAGAGATTTGGTCATGTTGGACGATGGAATCTATCACAAAAGCAATACATGATATCATTTGACAACGGCATCTTGCGAATAGTCCCTTAAAAATGCAAGCACTTTTAACTGCCACAACCATAGAAATATGCATCTTACTTATAATTTGATTAGATAAATGAAATAAATCAGATAATTTCTATGTCTAATCCCCGCGACTATAATCAGTGTCGTAATCTGGTGGCAACGCATATAGTATTCAAGAAGCTTTTAGTTGTGTCTTATTATAGCATTGGTTGATATTTCAGATTTAGCAAGTACCAACGAGGAGTAATGGGACAATTTGTCTCAATATGTTCTCAAAGCAACCTTTGTCTCGCATGCGAGCTTTAATTAATTGCAGTAATCTCCTTTTCATTCCCAGTAATTACATTTGTCATTTTCAATAAATTCATTGCATTCCACCTTACAAAATCACAAAAATTACAGCACTCAAACACTGACTCATAGCCAAAGTACAAAACAATATCATGAACTGTCCATAGTAATGACAGAAGATGGCCTTGTGTTCTTTTGTTGCTGGAAAGCAAAAAAGGCCACCAAAGATCAACCACTGCTGTTTAATACCAATGTCAAGCTGTGTAGTTTAAACTGGAGATAATAGTTACAGTTCCATGCAACAATCTCGTCTCAGTATAGTCTACTCAAAATATACATTTTGCTTTGTATGAAGGCTTGACAGAGACCTTGATAAGAGATTTCATTGCCGCAATTAAGGGTTTACACTGTAAGTCCAGATTGGCAAACAGCGGATTCTTCTTAAATGTTAAGAAGAGTTCTCGACTTTCACTATGCTGCAACCTAGTAACGATGTTTTAAGGTCTAGAGGAAGTCGTCGATATTGTAAATTGGAAAAGCTGACATTCTGTTGCTGTTATCAACGTTTTGCACTCAGAGTGTCAATTCGCCAATAGCTGACGCTGTTCCTGATGTCATCCCAAGACCTTGGCTTTCATTATTCTACACAGCTCTATTCAGCATCTTATAATTTGGAGGGAGATAAAGTAAATTGAAAAGAAACGTAGTTAAATAATTTCTGCAAGTTTCCGTAATCGTCAGTGTAATTTTCTCTTTAAAAAGACTGGAATTGGCTAACTGTAGCCGATTATCTTTTACAATTATAAAACATGTATCAGCACGCGTAACCACCCTGGAATAGGGGGGTTTAGACTCCCACTATTGCAAAATGCTTCATTAGATTCGCACAAAATGGTAATGATGGGAATTCAAAATCTCATGCTAATGATAATCAAACCTTATTGGAAGGGGGCAAAGTCCAGCAGTTTAAAGCTTTTAGTTACAAAGTAATTTCTTAGAGGTAAGCAATCGGGCTTACCCCCTTCCCCCATTCCAGTGTCTCGTTCTGCGTAAGCCTTGATTGGACCTTAGTGTCCTTGTTAATTATTATATGACTTAGTCGCAATCGATACGCCAGGTGAGAAACATAATCTACTAGTAAAAATGTCTACTA
The DNA here is from genome assembly GCA_024741275.1 of Chironex yamaguchii. Lineage (NCBI taxonomy): Eukaryota > Metazoa > Cnidaria > Cubozoa > Chirodropida > Chirodropidae > Chironex > Chironex yamaguchii. Next base: position 4,008 of record JANTCA010074163.1, read on the forward strand.
GGCTAATTATTCTTAATGCTCATATACCATGTCAATTTCGCTGAAGATGTTATTGTACATGTTTACATGCGTGGATTGCTATTTGGAATCAGCCACAGATACAGTAATGGCGATGAGGATGAGATCGGAGATGACATCAAATGGAGGACATAAATGCGATCAATCCTGTCTATTAAATTTGAAAGTGATCTAGAATCCTGGATTTCATATTGATCATTTTCCAAAAATGAAAAGGAATGGCTGAAACCAATCAGGCTAAACAAAATTTTAACGCTGATGCTCTTATGTAAAAGAAATCAAGTTGTAAAATTCAAGCTCCGTGGAATTGTAAAATTTACCTTTTATTAAGTGTTCTGAAATTTGAAAGCATTCTTTTTAACTACCGCTACAATATGCAACATACTTGAGTGACAGATGTGATAACGTGCAAATTATACACTCTAAAATTAACGACAATGATTATAAAGAAGAATAGCAACCTGCTGCTAATAGAATCACACATGTCATGTTAATAAATTCTTCTCGAAATTTGCGGGATAGTGATTGTAACCAAAATCCTTCGTTAACTGGAAGTAAGGCATCTTCCTATAGGATTAACCATGAGTTGATCGATTTAGTGAGGGAAAATTTAATGAAAGATTGAAGTCTGAACATCAAATGAGCCTACCTCAAGGTCTAGTTCCAAAGGAACCTACCTCAAGGTCTAGTTCCAAACGTCCCTTATTCGTGGACCTCTAATCTTTAAATTGTAGTACCAAAAGTTTCTTAATAGTTCCTTAATTTTCACTGCACATGAAGTGCCATAAAAATAGTACAGAAACAGGAAAAACATAAAAATTTTGAATTTTGCTTTTACTTGTAGCAAGAACTTAGGAGCAAAAACACAAAGAAGCTAGGAACGAAGTTTTACAGATTCAAAAGTGAAATGTTAACCAATAAGAATCATGTCTATTCCATCAATATCATCCTATGTAATCTTCACTTGCATCTTCGTACATTAATCGAAATTCCCCTAGCTTGGTGTTAAACCACATTATTTGACCAGCATGCCAATCATCATAGAAGGCACGTATCTTGTGATTTATGATATCATGGTCGTAAATACGGTCTTTTACATTCAACTCTTTTATTTCCATCGACATCTTCCTCAATGTCGTATTCTTCATCTTCATCGTTGACACGCAATCTATGCGAGTATTGGCTGTAAATGAATGGAAACGGCATTTTAGTTCTTGATGCTTGCAGTTATAAAAATGTTTTAAATCGAAAATTTCCTCAGGGATTTCGTTTTTAGTAGTATAAGTTCTTTAAATATTTCGGCCTTTACATGTAGGTTCCTTATGGAGTGGTTCCTTATAAAAAAAGCGTGTATTATTGAAATCTTGATCTTAAGTTGCAAGCTTGCATGTTTTACTCTGCACATTAGGTGGTATCTGATGCAATTCATCTTCTCTTCTGTTTGCAGTGACAAGCATGCTATGCTTCTGTTATTTCATAAATAATTCCATGGCTCTAAATAGAAAAAAGACGTCTTTAAGTCACAGAAAACAACCACAAACTATCATGCCAAGCCAATTTATCATGTTGCGTCAGGTGAACGTTCTGGCAGGAAAAGGTCCCAGACGTTCCCAGATGCACTTTTGTACTTTCTTCAAAAATCCTTCTTCATTCTTCACTTACTCTTTACCTGAATTAGGTTGTACTAAAGTAGACAAACAGCAAAGGAAAGTTTGGATTTAGGGCTCTTAGCTCCAGCAATAGAGTACCTCAAGCTCTTTTTAATATTGTGACTAATTTTTTCTGCGTTTTTGCGGGTACTTTACAGGTGATCGTTTTTAAACAGTGGGGGCTGAAATCCAATCGGTACGCCCCTGTTGTACTTCCTTTTATCATATTCTCAAATTCACCTCTGAGAAACAACGTCCAGGTAGCTCAGTTGCCAAGAGCAATTGCCCTGTGAGCAGAAGGTCACGGGTTCGGCTCCCACCCTGGACGTACGATTTGGTTTTCAGAAAAACAACACACTAACGCTCATTTCATTACAACTCGAAAGGTTGTAATTCGAGGATCTCAAATCAGTCACAATGTCATGCGAGAAAGAAACAGATGACAATGAACTACAGCTTGTGTTACGAACAAAGCTTAAGCATAATCCGGAAATAAGAGAGTTGAAGACGTGACAATCCATTAAGTGAAGAACACTGGCTGGCAAGTACAAACTTTAAAATCTAGTGATCCGAAATTGCAGTATCGTGTGTTGGTCTCATTGGTAAATCAGTGGTATTGAACCAATATTCAAAACGTCCACTCTAACCTAAAATTTGAAATTGCGGATATCTTTGTTGATTTATATGGAAAATTCCATGAATTACGCAAATTAAACACGTAAGAAACTTCTAATGTGTAGAAAGCCAATCAACATAAGACCGGTTTGTGAAATCGCTTTTAATTGACTCTGAAGATCTTTCTAGAAAAAATTAGTTTAAAATGTAAATATGGACATAGAGGTACGTATTGCAAACAACCGTTTGCAAACCATTTCCACTTTGTCAAAGGTCGTTTGACAAATTAAACCAAGACACCTACCCCCTCAAATTATCATAACAAAAGTACACAAGAATGAGTATTCCGTCCCCCCTAAGCTGTTAGGTACTTTAGTAATAGCAGATAAGTATGAACAGGTAAAGAAATATTAATCATTAAAATTTGCAAACATAGTTGTTTTCTTATCTTCTGCCTAACATTTCGAGGGTTTATGAAGCAAATTGTACATTATATCTATATAGTTCGATGATTATTCATTGAAATACCGAATATTGAAGATGATTTTGACTCAGATCTATGTGAGCGCCATTTACCTTAATATTCTAAAAGAAGTGTTAATTGTTCGACCCCTTTTCTATTTTTAAATGGAAGAATAAGTTAGGTAGATTTTACAAATATATCCGAGTGATATCATGAAGACCAATCCACTATTTTGTTTTCATTTTAAACATCAGCTGATATCAATCTACATCCACAACTGTCCTTAAATACACACTTAGAGTTGAGATTTCTGGCTAAGATTTGCAAGACGAGACATACTTGTTGCTAAACTCATTACTTCGTCATTTCGGGAAACTGAAAAGTGATCTTAAGTTGAAAGCATTTTATATAAGTTGCAAGCTTGCATTCTATAGTAATAAAATTTCGAAATTTTGCGATAGAAATTTTCGTGCAAAGTTTCGCTTTTTCCGAAAAAATCTCTTCCCCACAGCACCTCCCCCCTCCCCCGCCTCATTGTAACAGGATCCTTTGTAATGAGTTATAAATATCATAAAGTGCACAACTTGTTTTCTACGCATTCGCAGTAGTTTACAAATTCGGTATTAGGCAATGAAGTATCAGATTTAGAACTTCTGGAATTTCACATAATTATAATAGAACTCGGTGTACTAAATAGAGTCAGTCGTCTTCATCTTTAAGAAGAATCACATTAAATACCCTTCAAAAAAGGACTTTGTTTTTCTTGTACCTCTCGTCTCTTACACGTTGCTGCAAGCGACCCCGTTTACATCATAACATTTTCCGATAAATACAACTGTCACCAATAAATCATTGGGGGCCTCACAGTGAAATTTTGCTGGTAATGAATGTTCGATGCATTTGAAGACGTGTTCCATTTGCATGACTACTGAAATTTTACATCTATACTTTCTGGTAATTTAAAAGTTCTGTTACAATAAAGACTAAACAGATGGACACACCAACCAGTGGTCTGTCTGAAATGGTAAATAAACAGAGCTAAGGTTTCAGTGAACGACCATCTAACCTTTAAACCAGGGTTTCCAGACTACAAAATGAATACCTGTCTACTTTCCTGCTAGGCTAGACAGTTCAGGAGAACACGATAAGTTATACCGCATAGCTCATAATGTTTGAGTGGCATCAGGAATGCAGTGGGTAGGGGGAGGGGGGCGTATTCGTAAATGAGGAAGTCGTTCACTACGAATGTTTTTCTACTCATGGTATACAATCAGCCTGACTTATTGCATCTATAATTATAAACACGTCTGTAAATTATTTAACCACTAAGTATGAGAGGTTATCTAAGTTAAAATAAGAGTATACTTACTTCCTCTGTTTGTAGTAACCTTACTCATTTTAAGGTCTAGAATACAACTGGGCAGGGCTACTGATTGTAAAACAGGGAGAGATTGTATCAGAGACTACTCTTTTAAGTTAAAAGAAATAAAATAAAACACGTGTTGAGCTTTCAACATATACAAGCTATCATTTGGTGTCTCAAGGATACGTTGTCCAAACTGTAACCGCAAATGAACTTAAAAACCTTAGATATGCGGGAACTAAATCATGTAATGTCCAGGACTTTAATAGATAATAATTTAAATTCGATTAACAGGCAATGTAGACACCGCCAAGGCGACGATGGTAAACAACTGCATTTTCTAAGCCTATTGAGATCTTCAAAGCAACATTACTTAAAAGATCGCTTAATATTCAGTTGTCGAAGTAAATGTCGTGAGATGCAATGGGTAGAAATACTACGCAGGGAATGACTACTGTACAGTTTTATTATCCTTGTTTGAGACAATCAAAGTTTACCTGAAAAGGCATGAAAAATGTCAAGAGAAGGAATTCTTGCTGAATAGGAAAAAGCCAAACGATATTTCAGACCTTAACTTTTTTAATGCTTATTCTACTAATAAGTTAGGTTTTGCCACAACATTTTCATTATATCATTAGGCAATAAACGCAAATGATATGATTAGGAAGTGTTCCTTTCTTTGTTAATGAAATGCAGAATTGCTTTCCTTGATAGGACAATTAGAGCGACGAGAAATTCCATACCAATTGCATATTATTTGTTAGCCTAGTAATTATAATACTAAAATATAAGTTAAACTGTTGGTATTTCACTGTTCTCTTCAACATTTGCGCAAATATTTAAATGGTCGTTTCAAAAGTTTTGAATTTGAACTCTTTCGTTAAAATCTGATGTCCAGATTTATATAAATCGTTATATTTTTCTTTTTATTTTGAGTATCTTCCCTCGATGGAGATGATGGGACTAAGATATCTTTAGTCACTGATTACTTTAAGTCCTTCATTATTTAGTCTTCTAGTTGAGTCGGATAGATAAATACGTACAGCGTATAATTAAGTAAATTTGAGGCGATTGTAAGTACCAATAGGCTATTAAGTGTTGAATTTACGATATCAGCACCCTATCTTCCCTGGGCTGTCAACTGAAGTGTATTTTTGTCTGCGAAATTGCTGTACAAAATAGTAGGAAATTTAATCCTGGAATATATATGTTGTTCAGTTGCCTTGTTAAGAGCGGATTTTAAATATTCTAAATATCACAATTTTTTCTGTGCATATCATATCCTATAAGAACACCAGTCAAGATATCAACCGCTTAAAGTCAAATAAAATAGCTTGGAGGGTTAGGGTCGATTTTCATGGGCAATCACCAATAATGGCTAAAATGTTAATTTAAATTACAGACGCTTTCTATAGAAATTAAGAAAAACTGGGCCTAAAAATATTTTTCTCATAGTTCGCATAAAATTTAGTTAAGTCGTCGTTTAAAAGGTACGTAACGGTTGAGGGGTGGGGGTGTCCACTTTTTTCATGACAAGCCGTTACGAAAATTTTAGGGGGTGGGTGTGCCACACTGAATCGCTACGTCACGCCGATATTTATTAGAACGATGACGAATACCTGGCGCGCAAAAGATACCGTGATAATCCATCCTAAGTCATTCCCGTGTTCAACACATTTACAAAAATAAAACAACAAATGTCTTGAAATCTATTGTTAAAACATCGAATCAAACAAATTTGTCGCATGGTTTCGTTCATGCTTGAAAGAGGAACACATTCGCGTGATTTGTGGATGTATCATTATGTATTGATTTGTAACGTTTTAAGGGGTTCCTATTATGATGGCGAACAGACATCAAGGCCAATGGGCCTAACCCTAAGCAGATACCTTTTGTATAAAAACACTCAGTATTGTTTGTATCCATCAAACAGCAAGACTAAGTTGATATACGATTGATTATACATGGAGATGCAAAAGGTCTAATTAACACATATATAGCGATACTTCACAACAGGCCAACAAACAAGCGCCCATGGTCATGCACATGGAATATCAGGTCACATTACCTGATCATGATTTTGTTGTGGCTCCTCAATATAAGCTGGTACCCTCGGTCATTGACGATATGAATTTTGTCAAAAGCAGAGACCAATGAAATGATGCAGTCACCTATTCAGGCGCTACATACATCGGTATCAGAATTGCCAAGCATTCAGGATCATGTGCATTCGCACATTTGCAAAATAGGAAGAGTGTGCACTCTCTACCTGAACTTGCATCAAGTTTTCAGATGGAGATGAGGAGAAGAAGGTAATGATAGTTACTGTTGATGGAGGTCCAGACGAAAACCCGAGGTATGAAAACAGAATAAACTGTTCAATTAAGTATCTCATTGATAATGACCCGGATGCGTTTTTCTTGGCAACAAATGCTCCTGGCCGAAGCACTTTCAATCGCGTTGAGGACAGGATGGTGAAACTCAGCAAAGAATTGAGCGGCGTTACCTTGAGCATGATAAGTTTGCAAGTCATCTTGATGTGAAAAGTGCGACAATTGACAAAAACCTTGAGCTAAAAAAATTTGAATTTGCTGGACCCACTCTTGCTGAAATCAAGTCGTGCCTTGTATAGTAATAGATGGCAACCCTGTAGTTGCGGAATTTATAGAAGACAATGCACCTGATATCATGTTGAAAATTTTTCAACCGGAAAATTGCTGATGTTGAACATGAGATCGGTACTCCAGTCTTTCAAGATGACAAAGTTGCTCCCTGGTCGGATGAAGCCGAGGATTGACTACAATCTTAAGGGCTTTGTTATATATAAAATGTGTTACTGCGATTCATTGTGAACTATATATTCCATCTTTATCAATGTGCTGTCATCGTATGTCCAGGTGTTAGGGGGGTGTGTGTGTGTGGGGGGGATCTCTCGCGAAATCGTAACATAACAAAGCGGGGATGTCAGCTCAAGTGTGAGAGGCCGTTACATTGGAGGGTGGGGTAAAACGTTCGTTTTTTCCATTACGTACCTTTTGAACAACCTCTAAGTAGTTTTATCGTTAATTGTACGGTACTAAGTCTAACCTGAGTGTCTAATAACTTTGTCACTAAATTTGTTTACTAAGTTTGGGTGACCTTCTCGCAGATTTTGTTCCGTTTACTTCTGCTCGCAACTAAAGGATGTTCGGGTCTAATAGGAACTCCGGCCCTCCTTGGCAGACACTACACCGAGCTCTACTCGTTTAAAGAAGGCTGATACCTTTTCCAGTACCATTAACCAGTGCCAGAGTCATGGGGAGGTATAGGTGGTAGTTAACTTCACTTTTGAAAATTATGGCTATCCCATTTTTACCAAAAGTAACAAAAATTTATGAGGATAATAAAGTATTTCAATGTAAGATGTGTATTTAGTATTTCTACTTTACTTTTAATAACAACAGCATCACTTTTTTATGTATTGTATTGTATCAGAATGCAACATCACAGGTTAAGAAGGGCGTTTCTCCAAACTAAAACAAATGTTTCCCGGAGCTTCCCTGAGCAAAAATGGCGTGGCTATGAACATTTTTCAGGGTCCTTCGCCCAAGACCCCTTTACTTACTTACCCTCCGGCTAACAGCGGCTACCGCCGCAGCTGACAGTAACCGTGTAACGACTTCACTGTCTCTCTTCTCCGAAAGCCTTGTGCCTAAGCCAACCTCCTTATCTGCAAGCTTCTTTCGTGTAAGGTGTTCCAGATATTTAGCGACCATCACCTAGTGTCATTATCAAGTCCCCAAAGGACTCTGCACCACCAGCTAGAATATCTGCCCTTTTTTGTATGATACATCAAATTGGCCTTGTGTGTATGCAGTTACCAGATAGCTTTGGATCTCTCCTTGACTAATCTAGTCCATGTATATTTTACAAATCTTTTGTAAATATTGTGGTGGAGTATCAGTTACTCAGGTTCAACAACTGTCACCTCTTCACAGACTCGTATAATAACTTTCAAATTTCCTCGATGCTCTTTTTTTTTCCTGATTTGACTTATGGAGTCTTACATTTACTTCGTTGATTTGAAGACGTGCTCATTTGCCGATTGTTTGTTTTCAGTAGTGCCCAACGATCCATGAATTCCATTCCATCGTTTTCAAAATGTCAAGTTTTGTTGAAGCCATTAAAGGCAGAACTGCGCAGGTCTCTATTTGTATTATGAAAATAATTCAATGCTCAATTTTTGGTTCTGAGCATGAAGAAGCTACGATGGTAAGTGAGAGCCACGACGTGTAAATGAAGCAACATGTAGTTGAATATGCCTTCTGAACTTCTTAGAAAGCTTAGTGTAACTTAAGTTAAGAGAAATAACATGTTTGGGTGTTTGATCAAGACATGAGCGAAGCCAAGAAATGCTGCGTGGATGTGTTTGTCAAGGATGATCGGCGTCAGGAAGTCGAAAATAGTTTCGACCATATTTCTAAGCTCTTCGATGTTGATCTTAGACAGGGGACTGATAGTGGCAAACAGTTCATGCCTGTACCTGGATTTTGGTATGAAATACGCGGGAGTAAGGAGACAGTGTACAAAGCTAAGGTAAGCGTAAATTTGTTTAGTCTAGGAGTTTGACACGGACTCATGTTGGGTATGAATGAAGTGTTCAGTGTTATCTGTAACTTCAGAACCCTTCTAGGCTGGCATCTTATCAATATTCATTTAAATGCCCACACATTTTATTCTTGTTTATAGCATATTCAATGCGTCTCTTGCTGACTGAATTAATAATGACACGTTGAATAATACGATGTCTATTTTGATTATCGGCGAGACATCACTTCACGAAGAATCACTTTAGAGTTTCAAGTTTGTCTTCTTTGTTTGCACGGTTTATGTTTCAGTTTACGCGCGTTAAAGATTTGTAAATTGTCCCAATAGTTATTTTGAGTAAATTTGCAACTCAAGGACATGATTCTCCAAAGTTTATTTGAATAAATGATGTTCATTACTTGTCTGGTTCTCTTTATCTTGCGTCTTGTTCATTTAAAAATTGCTTCTTTCAACTAGTAGACTCATCACTTGTTACATGTCGTCCTCATTAGTTTCTGGAAAAAGCACCAATATTGATTCCGTGGTGAATGTGTGTTGCTATATGTACTAGAACGAACGACTTGTGTTAAGCTGTTATATTTTCGGGATAAGTATACTGTTTACAGACTACCTCATCAAGAAAATGGGCATTCAGTCAAATCACTCGTATTTTAGAATAATCCCTCATGAACATTGTCGGAGATCTGTGACTTTACAAAGCGATATCAAAGACCTATTCCACACGATGACCCTCCTTTTATTGTGCTTGGGCCCTATATGGATGCCTAAAATGTATTCAAATGTTTTATATCTCGGAAATGTTTACATAAAGTATGATTTCCTTTCGTGCATGGAATGAGTGAAGGAATTAAGAGCCTCGAGAAACACAAGAACCCGATGTGACCGCTGTTTCGAAAACTTATGTGGCTTGTAGCTCATTTGGATGAACTAAACTATCACAACATTTTTACCAAATGATTCTTACTAGTGATTTTAATTTTTTTTCATTACCTTCTGTTCTGTCTTCAGGAATATGTGAAAGGTCTCTCAAACCCAGAGGAGGTAGTTAAAATCCGATTTCCAAGGCCACTATACAATGATCTAAACGGAGAAAATGGCGAGAAACATTTTGAATTGGAGAGAGATACGGCCACTCATATTGTTTTTCATTCGAAGGAAGAAGTCGAAATCTCTGGTTGCATACCTGGGGTTACGAAAGCACAAGCTATTGTGGAACGACTCATCAAACTGTTTTTTCAAGCTCAGAACGTAGGGCGATCGGAAAGTTCATGCTTTGCACAATCTACAGGAAATAACCGTGGTGGAAATATTCCTGATGTTGACAACTTCAAATCAACTGATCATAACCTAAACATTTGTGCAAACTGTGTTCTTGTACCATGTTTTATGGACGCAAGATCAACGTCAAAGAATGTAGAACTTATACCTGATAATATATGTGAGCTCAGTTCTGGTAAAGGCAGTTCATCAGAAGAAATAAACAATTTTACTGGTGAGTCAGAGGTAGTTTTGAAGACTGATGGGAGTGCGGTTAATAAATCCTTATGTACGTGTCAGGAACGCATTTCACAGACCCCTTCGGCAAAAATCAACGAGGAATTAATGGAGTACGCTTTAAAACTGGGTTATAGCGAGGATCAGGTTAAATCGGCAATGAAAAAACTAGGTGGTGATAACCCAGTTGATCAGAATGAGTTACTGCATGAACTTATTAAAGCATCAAGCTCGTTAAAACAACCAGCACCGAGGTCATCCACAAATGATGATCAGCGTCCTTTGGAAAGTGTAGGATATCCAAGCCTTAAAGTTGTTGACTGTGCACTGAGACATATTGTGATTGATGGCAGTAATGTGGCCATGAGGTATGTAGTCATTTGATGTTTTTTCATAGTGTACACACCACTTTTTCTGCGCGTGCAAATCCAGCATGAAATCTCCAATTTCACTAACTTTTGAGGTGCGACTGGTATTTCTTGCATGGTGTGCCCAGTCAGCATGAATGTATCCTGCTTGTAAAGTTTCTATGAAGAAACAGCAATATCCCTGTCCCAGTTGTCACCTGTCATTCTGGCCCCAGAACAGTCGGAGCTGGAAGCTGGACGACATGAAGTTTTTAAATTGTTAACAAAAATCTAGGGCTTATCTCCATCAACAAGCAAAACAGTGACAAATCAAAACTGTTTCTGAAATCTTGAACGGCGGTAAAATGTAGCCCTCAACGTATTTTGCAAATATGAGTAAGCAATATTGATGCTGAATTAACACCCTTCGTTGTGGCTCACCTTTTAAACATAACACTTTTTTAAATGTAAGTTTCCTTATTTAGTATTACGATAGAAGCTATGAAGTTGGCGGAGTTTTTCAGTCTTATTGTATTTCTAAAATATTGTTTAGTGAAGAGGCGCAAACAATTGTGATTGTGACATCTGGTATTGCTTTTGAATTTTTGGATGAGTGAGAACTATACTCCGATACCAGTCAGATGACGACTATGCTTTCAGAGTGAAATTCGACAATTTCTTTTCATCTGCTCTCAGTAAAGGCAGGTAGCTTAGAAGTGATCAGAATGGGTGGCTATGTAATTTTTTTCCTGATAAAAAGCTTTTCTAGCGTTTAAACGTAACAATAAGCTAAACTGAGTGAATGATTTCAGGGTCATTGAGTATCGATACGTCTTGTAGCACCTGGAGTACGATTGAGAAAGTGTTTGTTACAATGGCAAAAGAGTAAGAATTTAAAATATTTTCAATTTGTACAGTGCCAGGCATTGCTTTTCTTTCAATTGACAGACAAAAGGGTTTCCGGATAGCTCCTAAGTAGAAGTCAGTTTTAACTTTTTAATTCCTGACATATGTAAGTAATTGTGAGACTTAATGCAAATCCTTTAAAGTCGTTGGTTTGGAATAATCAAAACCTCGATTGCAGGTGACTTTACATTATTGTATATGTATCTGGGGGCAGACGCAAGTTCAAGTTAGAGACTTTGTCGTATTCTGTTTCACAAGTATGTTAAAACCTTCCCTTTGTTTGTGTTATTGTTATTATTGCAGAGCAAGACCAGCTGTTAGTGATGTATTATTATATCAGGACCAGTGTTTCAAATATTTGTAATTTTCATGTGTAATACAAGATGTCACTAGTGAAAATTAAAATTTATGTCAAGATCACTGGCTCCTTCTTGGGACATTCCACAAGATCACAACCTTGGGAACTTGACACGGCGAGTTGAGATTCTTTAGTGAAACTAATGAATCTTTAGACCGGGCTATGGCTCCAATTCCACGGCTTGAAACCTGAAGTAATTTGTTAAACGGAGACCACAGATTGGTTGTTGACACAACTATTTAAGCCATTCTTATCTAAGACCACTGTTGACTGGATTTGCCCATGAGTCATTACATGTTTCTTAAATCGGCTGTTGTTTTGGTAGAGACCACTGGATTGTTGGGTAGGGCGACCCTTTACTTACCACCACTGGAGAGCAGTTGTCGTGCTGTCCTTGGATAGCGTCAGTTAATTCCTGCAAAAGTACTTCCAGAACCTAGTGGATGTTATAAATTGGTACGAAGTAAAGTGAAGAGCACACCCACAAAATAGTTGTGTGCGTAAGTTGTTGAAAACGTACAAGGTCATTGGAGAAACGTCAGAGTGGGACCACTTAAATATTCCCAGTTAGGCAGAGTTAGTTTGTGTGTTTAGAATTAAGACAGGTTTGTTTCTGACGTCTTTTTTACAGATGTGTTTTGCTATCAAGGCATTTTATCATCCAAAAGACAGAGACTGTTCTTTTATAAACAACTATTAAACAACTAAAGTTGATTTCCCCTTTCACTCCAAATTGCTTTGTCGATTGATGCTTTTCACACTTTTTGAAAGAGATAAAGAAGGTGTTTTGCCCCCTGTCAATTGGATTCTTCAAAATTTACCACGGCCTAAATAAATTGTGCCTGTGACAGGTATAAAAGCTGATGAAAGTCTCGGATCCTTACAGAGTTAAGTCAGAAAGTATGTTTTTGGCGAGAAGAACGAGTACGCGACTGTCATTGCTAGTTCTATTTCTGCCTTTCAATTGCGTAGTGATTGGCTTTGTGTATTGAATCCAGGGTGTGTTGTTGTTAAAGAACGTATAATCCCTTTTGTCTAACTGATGACGTAATAGTTGGGCTGTGTACAGGTGTTGAGACACCAAAAATGTTGATCACGGAAGAATTCAAAGATTTCTCGTCTGTAAACAAGGATACCATGGAACAATATTTTGTTTGAACCTCCTAGTTCAAAACCCCAATGGATGTTATTTAATTGTTAAAGAGATTAGCTCACATGACCCTCGGGCAGAGTTAGGGATCACTGAAAAAATGAAAAAAATGATGGCATGTCCATAACTGACAGTACATGCGTCCTTCCATGCGGTGGAAGGTAGAAAATTTGGCCCTGTGTTAATCGATGGCCCCGTCATGAATGACACGAATTGATAAAGGATGTAGAAGTTTGGTTTTACAAAGGTACTATCATATTCAGAGCATGTGTGATATTGTGCTAATTTGATGTGAAAACTTCAAAAGCATGTGCACTTTTCGTGTCTTAGTGCTGTGAATAAAATTACAGAAGTATGGTAACAACATACAGTTATTGACGATGTACTTTTACGTAATGTTTGGAATCTTAAAAATAATACGACATTTTTTAGTTTAAAATACGTGTTTCGACTGAACTTCAATCATCGTCAGTGAAGATGTTATTGCTTCCTAGATCATTTGGTACATAATGTTTGATTTTTGTATTCCAAAACATTTTCAGGTTCGACACGTTACTAATAATGAGTTGTTTGAAACTAGATAATGAATTGTCGTATTTTGTGGGGTGATGACTGCGATTATTACAGCTGCTGCATTTATTAAGCCTTACCTCAAAGCTCTTGCCCGTTCCAATCTTCGGAGGCTATAAAACTCTCATTTTTATCGTTTTATTGCTGCTTACATTGACTAGCATCAAATTTGATTAACTAAAATCGTTACGTAACCGTTTTTATTCCCGTATTATGCAGAGGATAACTTAAAGCTATTAGCCTCCTCACTTACACTGTGCAGGGCCAAATGATAGAGAAAACACACAAGACGTCGACAGTCGACAAGTATAGGATCAGCCTGTAACGAAGTCTTAAGGGCTGGTGTCAGGGTTGAAAGGGATACATTACGCTGTGAAGTGATTGGTGTGTGAAGAGGTTTTAACTGTAATCCTGCGAAGTTTATCAAAACAAACATTTTGTCTTAAAAACTTTCCAATGGCTTACAGACTTGTGGTGGCAACTCCGGATTTGCACTAAGAGGACGAAATTTTAAAAAGTGCTGACGTTAAAACCATTGGCCCTGTTTGAGTTAATTGCTTATTGTGTCATCACCATACGTAACTTGATAAAAAAAGGTATCTAACAGGGTCAGATTGATGTGTTCCATAAGCTCAAGAAGCTAGGCAAAATTCAGCAGCTTACTCGATGTCATTCTGAAAATCAGTGTTATATCACAATAAACAGATATCAACATGTTTTGGCTCGTTATTTTGAAGTCATCCAAAACTCTCCCCGGATCCGCCCCTGCTAGCATGCAATAAGTATAACTAATCATTTCTTCCATCAGTTGGTAGAGTACCACTCAGATATAACACATGGAATATTTAAATCTTCCATGGCAGGTTACCTACAGGAATTTTAACGCCAAATTGATATTTGGCTGCGTTGTATTCAAACCTTTATTTCCTTTGGAGTAGGTGTATTTATTTAATCTGTAAAGAAAACAGGGACAACAGCTTGATATACGGGATTATCACATAATATATGTTAATGGACTGCCGTAACCTCTCATTTAGAAAACGTACTTTTGATGGTTACCTCAGCGACTGGCACGGTGTATCAGTGGTATGGTGTGCTACTGTAGTTTAATTGTAAAGATTACCTATCCATTTTATGAACAAAATAAAGCAGAGCGCGGATCTTGTTTATGTGAGGACATAGTGGCCTTGATCAATAGTTTGGCTATTCTAATCTAAGTACAATTTGCTTTCCCATGATTTATTTGATCTTTGTGACCTTGTACAAAGTGACATCTACCATGGCAGTTTTTGCTATTTGTAGTTGGGATGGGAATTATTGGTAATTGTTACGAGAAAATGAGATTGAAGATACGTTTTCACACTTTGAAATGATAAAGGGAACAGCAATTTTTATAGTTATATAGTAATTTGCAAGTGAAAAATATAAATGTGGAGGTTGAGTACGTCAGCTGAAACATGTGGTGTTCTAAATCGTTATTTCCCCAGATGTTGGACTGGTTCCGTAGTCTTTTAAAAATACAAGGAATGCACTTTTACCAGCTTTTCATGAAAGCGTTAGTCGTTTGGAACACAACAGGACACTATAGGGGGTAATTTTGTACAGAAGCCACGTACGGCACCCTCATGCCCTAAAGCCCTGTTCATACTACGGCATTTAACCTGGGTTCGACCCGGTTTAAAGTAACCCACGTTAATTTTTATGCATTGTGAACACAATTAATCCAGGTTAACTACTTCAGCTTTTAGTGTAAACGCAAGTATGACGAACAAACAGTTTTTGTGGTACAAAACTTGAAAATCGCATTAGCAATAGATTATTAAACTTCGCTTAGATGTATCTATACCTCAGTACGGCTGTGTTTTATTTCGTTGGAAGTAACGGGCAAGTATCTCATTTTGGTAAAGTCAACGTTACCATGGCACTACCATTATTGGAAAGATATATGTCCTTTTATCAGCCATGTGGAAACGTAGTAAATGAAGGATGGTCGAAGGATGGTTCACTGATATCATATTTTGGCAGGTTCTTTTAAACTGATGATGGTCAGTTCGGAATAACGACACATTCGTTGAATTGGTGGCGTCGACTGCTAAGGATAAGGACTCTTGAAAGTGTTGGTAGTTCCAGTGTAGAGGAGTTACATTTCTTGTAGGCTACTGCCTTCGTCAGTGTCTCAGTTAAACGGAGTGGCCGGAAACATGGAGAGTCACAATCCACGTTGTTTCACAGTTTTTCGCAGTCTAAGAGTTAAAGGCATTGGTTATGTTTCAAACGTGGTGCATACCAACGTCATTCGACCGATGACATCAACCACAGATTGTAGTCATATCACGAGTGTCAAAATGCACCTGAAAACAGGGTAATCCTGTAGCCAGTTACCCTGCTTAAGGGAGTCCATTACCGAGGGGAGGTAGACAGAGCTTGCAATATTAGTAGTAGTTGTTATAGATTTTGTGAGTAGATAAATGGTAGGAACTTTCTGATGCACGCTCTGTGTGGCAAACAACCTGAGCAACATACAGAAGTGACTTTATGTAATTGATAAAACGTGGATTTTGATGACAAATGAAAAAGTTCGGTATTTTTAAAATATATATCATGTGGTCTGTTTTTACTATATAAGGGGTACGGTTAATTTTATGGTCAAAGCTTGGCAGATTTAAGAAATCCATTTACTCACGTGATAACATCCTCATTTCATGACGAGCCCAGATTTCTTTTGCTGAGCTATTATAGAGGCACTAGTAGCTAGATTGAGGGTTGAAGAACAGCATTGTAATCTGTAACCCATTGCCAAGTGGCTGTTACTCATCAAGGAGAAGATGGTAAAATCAGTACACCATAAGCAGTCCCGCAGTGCCATGGCAGTTTATTTGCAAAAATTGTTGTTTACCCGATCTATGAGAACGATGAGAGAAGTCAGAGTTAAATTCAGTGTAGTTTGAGCGATGTAATTGAGGATTGAGGCAATGCAAAAGCTAGTTTTCAGCGAAAGCATTGTAGAAAAGAAAAACAGGGTAAGACCCAGGTTAATTTGTTACAAGGAGTTGGAGAGAAATATCAGTTGTAATATTGATAAAGAGCTAGCAGATATGGCCAAAATGAAGTGCCATGACCGTCAGTATTCTAGCGACATGGGCATTTATCTTGTCATCATGAATTGATATATGTTGCATCCACGGACCCTTGGTTGCACTTTTGGAAATAACGGGAAGGTATTTTCCCACAGATTTTGGACATTGTACTCCTAGAAATGGAATGCTCAGCCTCAGAAAATACTAATCTGTAACCCTAGCATTATCGTGCACTTAGCCCAGTTTAGACGTAGGTCTTGTATCAAATTTCTTTTGTGTCAAATTCAATGTTATAATTAAATCCATAACAAATTTATCATCTAAATCCAGCGCTGAAACTTGTGTTAAACTTGAGTCAAGTTTATGATGTACTAGATGATCTAACACAAGAGTTACTTGGCTTTGGATGATGGATTTATTTCGAGTCAAGTTCAACCGTGTTAGGTCTTGGCCCCTAATTTGCTAGTTGAACTCAGAAGCGCATGCGCAATGTGTTCGAGCTCCAAAATCAGAACATTGACTCATGAATGTTGTTGAAATGTGACGCATAAATTAGGGACACTCTTTTGTCGAGTTTGTGTTACATTTTGGATACTTTAATTTAGGTCGACCGAAGTGCGACGCCTAAACTGAGCATTGATTCTGATGCAAGTATTATTTGAGAACGTCAATGCGTAGAGTTTGTGCGTCTTCGAAACGTCTAAGACTGAAGTTCGTCGTGTGGCGTCTTTAAAGGTATTTTGTGTCCTGTGAGCCTAGATTTAGAGCATTCTGGGCTGTTTTGGCTCTAATGTTATACATGCAGGAGTGAAAGCACATACCTTGTAGCGTCAAGACCATTATGTGTGCTGTGCGGTAGAATGCATCAGTGTAGACGATCCAGCCACACAGGGTCAAATGGTGACAGAGCTAAAAAATGAACTACCATTTTAACATGCTATAGGTTTTGAGAGAAAAGGTAATGGGCTGTCACTGTGTGAAGGTAGTATAGTCAATTATGAATCGTGATTTCGTGATGGTAGCGAACGAAATACGTCCCCAAAACAGAAAGTAATCATTGAGGTTGTGAACTGTTAGTGAAGATTTGAAATAGAGATGAAGATTTCTGTCATGGAGTGGTTGTTCTGAAAACCACGTGATATACGACCCACTAAAAGGGTTGTTTGCAATTTTTAAAGTATCATTTTTGCGCTTGACGGTCTTATGGCATCCTTGCTAACAATTAATAGTGAGTCTCCTTGTTTACTGCACCTTTCTACATAGAGTTTGTAGTATGGGGAGTTGAAATTTTTTACACTCACTCCGGTGACACTATTTTAATGTTGCAAAGCTACTTCTTGCTTATTGATGTTATTAACTATCTGTCTGGCCTGTCCTACCTTGAAACACTATCATTGTCACTGACGCAAGAGAACAATAAGATGGCAGGTTTTTTTTGGACAAAGCGAGAAAATTTCACCTGTAGGTGGATTTTAGGTTTTAGATATTTGATGAGCATGATGACTTACCCGCTATGCGATTATTTTCGATAATGATATAGAATTGTAGATATCAAAGATTCTTATGTTGTGTTTTTGATTTATTGTAAAACGAAATGAAATATTGTGAACAGCATAACATAATGGAATTGATCGTGGCCCTTAAGGATTATTTTGTACAGTCGGCCAGGATTTGTAAGTTGTGAATAATTTTGCTTGCCAGCCACTTAAAACGTTTGTACCAACGTTTTACCTTTGTTCAAATAGAGTATCTTGATTAACGAGGAGAGCTAAGAGCCTTTGTATAGTGGATATAGCCTGCAAAATTATGCCTTCTTTGCCTAGATGCCTTCTTTGTCACCCTGACTGCGCAAGCTTACTATTTCCACAAAAAGTCTATACAGCTAATGGCATAAAATTGGACAAACTTTTGAGAAGGAAACAAATACCACAGAAGGTTGATAATATCAGTGATCACGTAGGTACTAGAAACGGATTTTTGCAGACTTAAACTTAAAAGTGTCAAATTTCAGTGGAGTCAACCACACAAATCAATGTACTCAAAAATTTAGGTACGTGTACAGACCTCAGCTCTTGGCGTACGTCGTCAGGGAAATGATTCAGTGATCAACAGTGGCGAATTCGTAGTATTTAAGTAATTTTGGTTCTGGTAGCATTTAACTTAATCTCTTTGCAGATTCTTGCACTCCCAGCTTCATGATATTTAAATAGAAATATGGACGATATCTACAGTTTAGGCGGTACATGTAGTTTCAGAGTTAGTCCAGTTCCTCTTGGCATGCTTATCCTCGGTAGGCTGCCTGAGTGATAGAGGAAACTTCCCTGTTGTGTTTATTTGCGTTCCTTTCGCTTCTGGAGTTCCTCATTTGTATGATTTTTTCCTTAGTGCAGTCTAATGTGACAAGTATGTTGCCACGACAGTATACAACAATATACAACAATATAAAATATATTTGTTCTTTTAAAGCATTAAGTTTACGACCTAGAATCAACTCGTCACTGTCTCGTGGTTTATCTCTGTGCCTCCCCTTCTCGACTTTTTAACTTACGTAAGTTGAAAATGGTAGAAATATCTCTTGGTAAACGACGACATATCAGACTGGAGACGGAGGTAAAACTTAGTAGGCTAAGCCTGTTATTAGCAGTGTAAGATTTCAACTACATGTGGGTAATCAAAAGCCTTGCTTGGACATTCTTTGATTTTCAAGTGGTCTAAATCCCTGCAGTGGCCAACATGTGTGGCTTTAAATGTTTTTGATATCTGTTTTTTCTGGATGTCATGAATTCACCTCATTTTTGAGAAAGCGAACCTAAACAATACGCAAGACACGTTACTTTTGCGAATAAAAGCATACTTTGAAATTAAACTGATGGTTAAGGGTTCATTAGTTACCCGTCGTTTCGTAGCCACTCGGTTTGTGTTAAGACCCTTACCTTCGTGCTACATCCCTTTCTGTTGTCCTGGCATCCTGTTGTCTCTACTAGATCCCTTTCTCTCCTGCTTGAACTCCGCTGTTTTTGCTGGGCCCCAATTTCGTCCTTCCAAAGTTATTGACAGGATTCGTTTTCGCCCATTGAAGGAACAAACTTACATTTGCGAAACGGAAAAAGGTTTAGTAGTATTGTGACTTTTAGGAGTGTATGTGTTTGTGTATTTAGCTTTTTTTGGTTGTAATTCTCTATGTTTTTGTGGTAGTTTTGTTTAAGTGTAGCTAGTATCAGTCCTAACAAACCGCGTCGCTTAGGTTTTAAGTAGTGTCTTTGCTCTATGTATATAGACTTGTTTCATGTTCTTAATGTCCAGACAATTATCTGACAATTTAGGGTTGATGCGATTTTTTTTTCATGATATGACCGGTTTACGTGGACATGGGTGTGCATGACCATTGGGAATTACTAGTAGTAATCGTGCCTTTGTATCGCCCATATCAGGATAGATTTCTTTGATTATGACTTTTGCGGCGAGAAGAAGGTCATGTGGTTAGATGGCAGGAATTTAGTGGCATGACCATATTTGTAAGAATTATGCCAGCAATGTGAATATCATTGATAAAAATGGTTTGAATTTGTCGTTGAGCTTGTTAATTTAGGATATGCATCATTTTCTCACTCCCTGTACAGCACAGAAGTTGCCTAAACCCTAGTTCACATTTGTTGTAATTATCTTAATGCCGACTTGCCAGATTCTTCAACGCTGTGCAATACGTGTGAAAGTATTTCAGGGCAATCCCAGATATCGCCGACTTTCCTGTTTAAACAGGAGCCACTTCTATTTGAAACATTCTTATCCCGACTTTACTGTCTTTTACGATAGATGTGAACAGGTAGAATTGTTGTCCGAAATCCTCGATTCTCATACGACAAGTGATACTTACGACAGTGTGAATGACCGACCGCTTACTCCCAACATCAAGCATGCACGAGTTAACCCAAATTCGTACCATAATTACCAGAAGTATGAACTAGGTGTAAGGGTGGTTACGAAGTGGAAGCATCGTCTGTCCACCAACAAGTGTGTTACGAAAGATATGTACATTGTGGATGAGAAGCCGAAGGGAGTGATTGATCTTTAAAGTAAATCATATCTGCGGTATGATGCATTTTAGGGATGAGTGAGGAGTGAAACTGGATGCGACTTGGTATTTTTGCCGTCGATTTTGGAGTTCTTGGTCACACTTAATTCCAATGATACAGCTTTATTAGTCAATGCCTTAAGAGAAAAAATATATCAAGACGATTTTGTATTCATTAGGTTGGGTGAAAGTAGTTGGATGGAAGTCAGAATTTGACAGGAACTATAGTAGTGTAGAGCTTTGCCAGGTTACAAAGGTAGTGTAAAGTGTTACAAGCCAAATATTATGGACCGAACTGTTGGTTTGGTAAGTCATCGTGCGGACAACGTAAACAGAAAAACATAGTTGCAGGAGTCTGTAAGTCTTATAGTCTAATGATACCCTATTGTGGGCAGGGAATATTGCCTCTAGTTTGTGACCAAAGTAGCTCACAAATCGCATCTTTTTGTACTGTCCCTAAAAGGTACCTGCGCCTGTTACCAATTCATTGCCATATATGGTTTGAATTGACAGGGAATTTAGTGACATTGAAACAAGAATCCGAGTCGACAGAATTTTACAGGAACAGCTAGAGATCACAATCGCTTAAAAACTGAGTACCGTCTTCCCCTAGGGATGTTGGTGTCGTTTTCAACCATCTGCGGATGTGAAGGACCTGTTTTTACTTTGAGTGCTTAATGATTACATGACAGCCAGATCAAATATTTGTAGGAAGGATATCTGGTGTCATTGTTACTGGCTAGAGAATGTCTTAACTGAATTCTAATGTATATCGTATGCGGTATGAACAGATCTTTTGCTACTCATCGCAAAATAATAGCTATTTGTCACGTACTTACATGAATAGACGGTCGTCAATTGCCCGTCCACCGGGTCCTATCATTGTTCGAATCTTCGAAAGTGAGAGTACGTGAGTGTAATGCATGATCAGCTGAAACCTCAGTAGACTACCTGAAGATTCCATGCTTTCTGCGGTCGTTTAATCAGTAGGTGCTATCACAGGATTCTTGTTGACATGGTTATGTTTAATTGTGGCCACTTATGCGAATTCATTATTTCATTTGAAAATCAAGTCATTTTAAACTGTTCAGCACTGTATGGTTCTTTGCAGCAGAATGCGTTATGGTTGGCGTTTGATTCTTATGACAAAAAAATGCGATCGTTATTCTGCACACGCTGTTGAGCTTAAGTCAAAACACGCCTGAGAAACAAAAGTTTAACCCGAAATGCATCTGTAGCAGTTCCCTGTTGCCGTGTTACCAGTGTGAGGTTGGCAAAATACCGAAAGTGGTTGGCTTACTGTGTCGAAAATCGCGTATTAACTAATGCAGGGTGCTTACGTTTTCTATTTTCTACGTTTTTCAGTCAGAATGATAGTCTTCATGCGATCGCTTTAGTGTAAACAAGTTACTTTGTTTAAAGGTTACGCGCCCGAGCTCTTACGCCTTCGACGGATGTCCCCAACAAGTCGTACTCGACACTGAAAAGAGGTATTTACAACCACTCTTGTGTAGATAATAGACATGCTGTTGATAGCTGATATGGCTTTGAACAAAAATCACCAAGCTTCTTTTTGACTCTCATCCGGTTCTATAATATTCCCATGAAAGCTCGTGTTGACTTGGTTTAGCGATGACAATAGTTTCCTAGAAGTTGTTCCCAGGTGACAAAGGCGCAACGTATCTTTGAAGGTATCACAATGAATGTGGAGACGAGTGCTATTAACATTGATTTCGTACCCTGCAGAATCACAGTGAAGGTAAATATGATACAAGCGTGTTTGCAGTTGTAAATCCTCAACTGCAAAAAACAATGGGGTAGGATAATCACAATCAATAATTGTATTTTTGTATCGCGATAATTGTTGTACAGTACACAGAGGGGAATTTCAAAATCGCCATGGCTGCGTCAGAAGGACTTACTGCACAGTACTTTCAATGTTAGGTGTTGTAGGGATCAGGATTGTCTTCTTTAGGAAGGGTTTCGTTTAACCACGTTCCTTTATCCACCGTCATCTAGTATTAGCCAGGACAGTTATTGATTTGACATATAACAGCTGCGATTAGACGGTGCATAAGTTTGTGCACACTGTTATGTTTTCTCAGAAAACACTAGCAGCCGTTCAGTAGACATCTTTTAGATGGTGATGCCAGCGAAAGGGAGTCAAGTCGTCATACATTTTTTATTTAAATTGAGTTGTGTGGGTCATTCCTTACTTTTAGTTTTTGGGTTGACATGGAATTCGGTTTAGGGCGGCGTTGCTTGCGCTTGGAGATAACTGGAAAGGTATCGGTGTTAATACTCTTTCTACCGTGTTTTTTATTTCTTTGGGTGACATGTGTACGGCGAAATTTATTCGTTTAAAAAGTGTGTGTTGTTATCAGTGGCCGCTTGTACTTGGCCCTTTCCTGTAATCTATTTATTTGTTTGTTTGTTTATTTTATTCGTGTATTTCTTGGCTCTATTCAAGTATTTATAGGCTGTTTTATGAGGAGGAAAATAGCTCAATAGAATGGCTTGTCACTGTAAGTGGAGACTTAGTGGGGTCAGTAGTGTACACAAGTTTGATGAGTTTAGGGGTTGGCCATTCAGAATGTCTTTGTTCTTGCCCTTGTTTCGATTGCGATGTAGCCATGTTAGTAATCTTGAACTGGTACACACTGATTTGCATACTAGTTCGCTGAGCAGGGGAATTTCTTGGGGGAAAATGGAAACGTGTTGCAAATGCCGCTAGTCAGTTCTTTGTTAATATTTTGACAAAGTAGACGACCACACTGAGCATAGGTAACACCATGTAAAGTTTTTTAAAATTCTTGTAACGGCTTGCGATTGAAGGCAGAAAACTGTTTTTAGTGGAAGTAGTTGATGGCATTTTCCGAATAGAAGAATACCTGTTTGATAAGAGGTTGTCAAGTTGCATAAATAAAGTAGAGCCAGACCCCTTTGATACGGTGGAAAGTAGAATTCCAGCATTTTCGTAACAAAACAGCGTGGGGGGATCAGATTCGATTGGAGTATAAACTGAGTTCTAATCTCTTGTAAAGCATTTTTTTTTGCGTTTGCCTTGTGTATGGTTGATTTTTATGCTGTTACAAATAATATGAAAATCCAACTGGTCTAGACCCACTGTTATTTGTGCACTCTGTGATTAGACCAAAGCTGTTAGGCATGACACAATATTTTGGTCAGAGAATTTGATTTGGATTTCTGCCTGATTACATCTCAGGGTTTCCGATTGTGGTAGAATTTTATTGTTGATACAATAGACAAAGTTTTCAGTGGATCGTTGTCACTCGCGGCATTTTCCTCAGTGTCTTCAAACTTGAATTGTGGTAGCCCTCAAATGATTGAAAGCAAATGTACGTTCACATTAGACCATTTATAAGGTGAGCGATTGAAACCAACGCATGTCACTACGCTTTAAAGTGCGAATGAATTGGCAAAAAAAACCCAATTCCTTAATATTGCTGTGACAAGGTGATTCGTCAGTATAGTTAAGAGCAAGAATATCGCTGAACGTTTAGCGAGAAACTTAAGTCACAATTTGTATTTGCTCTGATGGCTACATTGATATTGCTACGTATTAAAGTGATGCTATGCTAGACCACCACTTTGGCGCTCGTGGGGGATTCTAGATATCTGTATTTATTCGATTGCCGTCACGTGACAGCAGTGTAGAAGAATTTGGTCACGATGTTGTGCTCAGCCCCCGACGTTGACATGTAAGAATAAAGAAACGTGGCCTTAGCAATTGAAAAACCATAAGAGACACTTAATAGTGTGGTGTTTAACGAATCCATGACTTGAGTGGTGGTAAAGTGACGATGTGGGTTCTGGGATCCTCAGTTATCAGTGTATCCTGTTACTTGTTTGTCAAAGTTATTAGCTGCCATTGAGTGCAGTTTGGCCAAGTGTCTGATTTTTCCACTTGTAAAATGTTTGAAGGTATCGGCTAATATTAAGTACCTTGGAAGTTTGCTTCTAGACCTGTAGTAACATTTGTCATATTCACCGTAGAAGCTTTTAAACTAACTTAGAAGGGATTCAAGTCACACTGGAAATCTTACAATCTGTTGCTACTGAAGCATGCGCCTTTCCCGATGCGTGATAAATTGAGGGTATTGTGCATGGTGTAGGCTAACTGCCGAAGCTACTGTACAACATATCGTATTCAAAGGTTCATTTGTGGATGGTCCCGGGTGCGTAAAGGTGTCGATTAAGTAACGGCATATAACCAAGTATAATCGTTAATGGATCAAGCTCGATACAATCATGTTGTAAACTCAACTTGCAAATTGTGTGGGGGCTTACATTTGCCAACCGAGTAAAGTCAAGTATAACATTAAAAGCTGAGTGAGGCAGTTCTTTATTGATGTTCGAAGTTTTTTATTTGCTGACAAGCATTAATTAATGTACACTGAACAGCTTATAAAGTATTGTCAAATTTTTATGGTAAGACCGATTAGTTTTGTCAGTTATTATTTCGAAATTTGTTCTCAGTGACAAACTCATCAGACTGTACGTAAAACAGCCGAGTGAATGGAGTGTATTGGCACAAGTGTTTTGATATTTCGTGACTGTGATTAATTATGAACATTGTCTTGTCACAAAAATATATTGCTTTGGGGCTAGTAAACAACTTGCAAAACACAAAGTTTGTAATTTTCGACCTGCATTGTGTTAATATTTTGCATCGCCAACTGTGTCCCATGGCAACCTTACCATGTCCTTTAATCACAGTCAACTGTGATAAGCATCGTTATTTAAAAGAGTGCACTCCGGATGAAGCGAGTGACATCGTGATGGAAAAATGTATTTAATCGTCAACGGCGCTCTTTAATGGTTTAAATATTTGAAATTCCAGCCAATGGATACCGGATGCTCTTTGGATTTCAAATCTGACGTCAGCCGGTATAAACACAGCCGCATCTAATTATTTAATTTTCTGGCCCTGAAGAAAGGATTTGTGTACTGGCCATGTTTTTCTTTAAACAGAGTATAACATTAGTTTTGCTTTGTAAGAAGGGATGGAATGTCTTGGAATGTTGAGTTTAAAATCAAAGCAGTGATTAAAGGTTGGAAATGTGTCCTTAATATTCTCAAGTTCTACATCTTGTAAATCTTGAAGGAAATAGGGATTAGGTAGTGCTCTATCTTTTTGGCGATAAGAATGATCAGCTGATTAATGATAAAACTTTAGTGAAATTCAAGTGACCCAGCAGTCTATGGATGTTAACCACAAAAAAGAGGCTACTAATCCGGTTTTGAACCAGACGTCATACATGACAGGACTCAAATGACTAATTTTCAGCGTTTTGTGGAATTTAGCACTTTTGCTATAAAACGAACCGACCGCTTTCCAAACAAGTGTTCGGGATGTGGTTCTCGTTGGATTAAGTGTTACCAGTTCTATTTTGCATTGCCAGTGTACTAAATTTCAATTTATTCGTGAAGTTTGGTTACTTTTCATATTCTACATGAAGAGATTAAAACAGAAGCTATCCACGGATATTTATGAATTACTCAGCAGCCAGCTTTTCCCTGTTTTATCAAGTTTGTTTATTTCATGAAAAGAGCGTTACTATATACGAAGCTGTTTGTGATATCTTAACATCATCCCTTCTGGTTCGTAGAATAGGGAATGGAAGCCTTGTGCACTACCTACGTTATTTGATGATCTAATACCAGACGTTAGGTAGGGTCTGTGTTACCATAGTGATAACAGTTCCATAGTAACTAGTTCCCAATTTAAAACCTTCGGTTGACCGGGAGGGAAACAATGTCAGGGATTTTTGTATTCCTTAAAACATGTAGACCTCCACTTGTATCATGTTATTGAATACAGTATGGAACCGGTATTTTGGTCGCGTTATTTCATAAAGGAAGTTCTTATGTACCTGTCTTCTGCTCTTATGCCAGTTTCATTTCGACTGGGAATTCTTGGTTGAAAGCACACAGCATCGTAACCATAACTGGTGATTTATAATATCATTTTAGTTTCATATTAAACCACGGCGTTTTGGTCTTAAATTTGAAAGATCTTCGGTCTGTGGTTAATCATCTCCTCGTGCAATTGACTCTTTGTGGCCGTGGACAGGTTTTTGCGTTTTGGTATCTATATAAACTTGAGATAGCGGCTTTACTATGAAACTGAGTGGAATGACATGGATTTTTGAATGTCTGGAGTGGGTAGTGACGTGATGGCTCTCATTTCATGTCAGTGAACATTGATCCTCATGGTTAACACTGTAGCCATATCCAGGAGAGTACAATTTCACCCAGGTATGCGAATTATGAGCAAACTAGCAAAGAAATGGGAAGGTAGTTGGTACTGAAACTTAGAGTGCATAGTACATTTATAAGAAATGGAATCAACTATATTTTCGTAGACTTTCGTAGACAATTTTCCATTATTAATTAGTACTGATGTACTTTAGGAATACATGTTGTTTACACGTGTCTAAATGCAAACAACCCTGTGTATCCAAAATCATTGAGTATTGATAGCCTTAAAGCCACTTAAATGGCGGTCAGACAAGGTCGTTGCCGATCCTCGTGCCCTAAATATTGCACCTATGATAAGCTGGTGAGAGGTTCGGTTCAGGGAAGGGAAGACCTTCACGTTCAAAAGGTCTTCATGGGTGGAAAATTAAGGAAGGTGAAAAGGTGTGGTTTCTCGTCCATGGTAACAAAAATATAGGGAAAACGGCAAGTGCTGGTAACTTTATGATAAAGTGTTATTAGTGTTGATGTGCAATGTTGTCTTAATTATGTGGTGTAAGAACCAGAAACCGTATCATGGACAACGGACTTTCATACGTCAGCCTAAAATAACAGGACGGTATGCTGCAATCGACGCTGAATAATATAAAACGCATACTCTTCTAAGCCCAGAAAGGATCCAAATGCGTTGTAAAGATGAAGTACACAAGCCCATTGATAGCACCAGTTTAAGTCGACAGAACTATTAGCAAAATTAATCCTTGCCGCTCGTGCGACTACCATAAAAAGTTTATTTAGTAACTTAATGCTACATTTGCGTCAATGTTATCTCCTCTTTGTGTACTAGTGTAGATTTATTTAATTCTTGATTAGTGTAAGTAGTTGATATGTTTTGTCAGTCGCTCTTTTAAACTTATTTACATGCCTCTTAGTTTACAAAGTTCATTGTTTCCGTTTCAAGTGCCCTGAGTCTTGTCGGGATTATTGTCAAATGAACGCAAAAAATCTCGCGATTTGTACTTTGATGCTTAACGAACTAATATTCACGAGACTGCGCATTCAATATGGTTCTGCGTTGCCCTGCTTAGTATTGTAGAATTTTGGTTTTTCAGATAGAACTGATGTGCATGTGGCTTACTTTTGCGACTAGGCTTTTTCCATGCCATCAAAGATTGGCTTGTGTAGTAATTGATCATGTATACAATGTTTCACGACCTGCCTTGATTCGACTTGATTTACCGTTTGACTGGTCTCTCGTGTTCTTAAGAAAACCTGGCCCAGTACGCGTTGTTAAGTTTTAATGAGAGCATTTGAAATGCTTCGTTTCTTAAAATTACTGTTGACCAAAGAGGGAGGTTTTTTGGGCTTTCGTGCATGAACGCCATAGTATAATATTCGGTGATTTCGGAGTGAAAAAGCAAGCATGCATTTTCAGGCTAATTCGTCCTTAGATATAAATTTTACTTAGTGTACTTTTCTTAGTGACGTGTGTAATCTTTGACCGGAGACAGTCAAATTTGACATGAAGTACAACCAAATTTTTATAATTTTAACGAACCTTTTCATCTCCGAAGTCGCTTCAATGAATCTCAGTACATTTGGTTCAAGTCTTTACTTCTTGGCTGAAACTACGTTTGTGTTTAACAGATCTGAGTTTCTTGTTATTTGTAACGCCATGGACGCTGACATTCTTTCTGCTGCAACGCATGTGTTTCGAACAAGAGAGAATTGAGATTTTAAACTTGGAATAACCCGGAAATTGACTTGAGGGTTATAAGTTAACTCGTATAGAAACGAGGCGTGCGCCAAATGTCGTAACTATCAGCTAAAGAAGTAGAGCTAAGTTGTCGTTTTTGTCTTGTTTACAACGATGACCCTTGAAGCTCCTGTAGCAGAGTATCGTCAGACTGAGAATGCCCTCATGAACCGTCACTTACATATTAAGCAAAGTAGTTGAGCATGTAGTTTTTCTTGGTATGCTTTTCAGTATTAGTTTGATGCAGTCCCCGCCCATAGCCATTTGAAAAACTCGGTCCTCAACAACAAACTCCGGTGCGTTTCGCCAGACGTGGCTTATGTCAATTAGCAAAGCTTGCTGTTGTTATACGGATAATATCATTTGTTGTTTCAAAATACTTGTGGTTTAAACTTGCTTAACTTTTTCATTGCTTCATATCTGATCTTAGTAGGAAAGCTTAAAAACAATGAGATTTTCAAACCCCTGATTTGATTTCCGTACGAGCGGTGTTGCAAGACAGAAGGTTTTGCCATCGCGAAGGATATTTTTGTGATTCGAAAGACGCCTGGCCTTTGTGTTTAAAATGGAAAAAGGATATCATTCTCTCCTTTGTGCCAGGTAAAATACTGGTCTAAGGAAAGTAACCTTGCGATGGTCTTGCTAGTGGATTCAACTTAAGAGCACAATCGGTGAACGCTAGGTCATACATTCTCATGTTCGCCTTTCGATGATTTACTAGGTACCGGCTGCTTTTTCCAATAAACACGGATTGTGTAAACGGAGAGTGACAGTGGATATGGTGTTACGTAATAGTTTGGGGTGAGTAACGCCTACAAACAATCGCGCCCATTTTATCATTTATGTTGACCCGCAGTCTTGAAAAAGTAAATGGGGCTACTATTGTTGTTTCTAGGCTATGCGTGACTGTATGTTCAGGAATGACTCTACGCAATACCTATATATCCATTTACTTTTACAGATGCGTTATTTTAAACTGCCGTATAGATGTCAAGACTATAAATTATAATAACAAAGCACTTGTGAATTTTAAAACACTGCATATATCTGGCAGTGATAAAGGCTCAAGGCGAAACACAGGTAAAAGTTAACTAATTCTAGGCTTGTGACACCAATTACTTGATATGCCATTGACAAGACTTTCGCTTCGGAATGTTACTTCTATCTGAGTGGTTAACCTTCGAATAGCAGTGGTCCATTTGTGTCAGAGAATAACTAGCTTTGTGCGGCCCAAGAGAGTCAAGTACGAACAAAAAAGTACAGAATGGCTCGAAGATATTATAAATTACTGCTAGCAAACCTTTAACTTCATTTACTAACACATTTTTGGACCTTATTTTGATATTTATGGTATGAAGGAAGGCCACAAAATCTGACAAGGCCGCCATTTCCAATTTTCATATGGAACGTTCAGGTCCACAGCTTTCGTACGTTGACCTGCTGACCAAGTTAGTATGTTTTTTTACGGGAAATGATTTCTCAGTCAGTGAACCCAAGGTTTAGTCAAGTACCATACGCAGTGCCTATTGTGATCCATAGCTAATGGATAAAACCAACACAACTACGTAATCCTACCAATGAAGAGATAAAATGAATGAAGATAGATTTACAAGGACATGGTGACGTCTCAAAACTTGCCCATGAAAAATGTTTGGAAAACGCGGAATGAACCGCGGCTTTGGGGTTCTCGACAGTCGACTACAACTCGTTTTTGTCTTTATCTGCGGTTGGTCCAAGTATTGCACAGTAGGTATGCTTTATGAATCGAAGGTTGACTCTGATTTCACTGCTTGTTAATTGCAGTATTGTACTCTTTGAACATGGAGTTCCTCAATAAAAGAAGTAAAACATTTCTGTCTTTAGGGTTCTTTGTTTCTAAGACCGTCCTTTTTTGACGTTTACGACAATCAAATTTGAAAGCGTGATGTAGATGAAATTATGCGATTTGACTGTTGAAGTCAATTATTCAACTCAGTCGCATACATAAGGCGCTGTAAATACTTCATGCTTGACATGTAAAGCTTGAAGTATTATTGATTTCTTTGCGTTAATTAGCTTGCTTCGATTTCATACATGATTCCCGGTGAGTCTACAAACCTAAAATTTAGAGTTAATTATGCTAAAATCGAAGTCGGGGCTGTGGAGCTAGACTAAGTGTTTGCACAAATTGAAAATTTAAGATGGGAATTTCCTCGGAGCTTAGAACTGCGAAGTTTGAAACCTGTGGTTTGCCCTTTCATAAGGTTGCCTTTTAGAAAGCGGCATATTCATTAGAGAAATAAAGTGAATATTTCACTAAGATCTAGTAAACATACCTGGCGGTTGCACTTCATGTAAAATACAAAGAGAATAGGGAATGGGAGTAAGGAAAATCGATTTTACTGGGACATATTTTGTCAGTCGTGAGTTCTCTTGGTGGACCAGGCTGGACTGTTAAATGCCAAATTCACTCGGCTTTGAGTTTCAAGTGTCAGTTTTTCTGACCTTAACGTGGCCTAATTATCCCTGAATTGAAACAAGTAAGTCACAATTTGTGAAGTACTGCTCCTGTTGTTTCCCGGCCCACTTGCTTAACACCTAAACAATACACGGTGGAGCAAAAATCATCGATAAGGAGATTTTTACACCATACATATTTTGGTCCTTGATTGGTGATTTTGTAGGGGAAGAAATGGTGTGTACATCCACTGAAGCGTAAGCCAGTCGTAAAGATGGTGTGGCGCCATCATGTAGTTAGTTTCAATTTCCTTGCATTTACTTAGAACGATCATGAGATTGTTAAGACATCGGTATATCATGACAAACAAGTGAAAAATGGGGTTTGATAAGTAATGTCTAAGCACAAGGCCGCCAGCAGTGATACAACTCTTCAGTACGAATTTTCTCTGAAAACATTTTTATTACAGTATGGCAGTAATGAGGGAACTGGATTTTCAACTGGCTGCCCTAGCTGCGCCCTCTCAGTTCCCGAGCATCAGATTATATTTTAATATTAAGTCTTTTTTATCTCTTGTCGGAACAGATTTTGCGTCTTCTCCAGTCTGAAGTGAGTAGACGTATTGGATTTGGGAGAACTGCGATTCTGTTTCAGAAATTTGAATATTTGAAAACGACTAGTTAGTCGCCACACATTTATGCCTGTAGTATTTTTTGATCGAAAATGACGACGACTTGTTTCTATTATTATGCTATAGCCCATTTGGAGTTGTTTTGGGCTCCAATGTACATGAAGGCATGTAGTGTTTCATCTTGAGTTCCAGTGTTATATCATTTTATTCAGACAATTTTAGTCTGAACCGCACTTTTTCTGGTGCACAGTTGTTGCTGTAAATGTCACGTAATTGACTAATTCCCAGAATACGATTGGTCACTTCAAGTGACGCGTTTCGTTTTCGTGGTTATTAAGCACTGGAATAGTATCCACCGCCAGATTATTAGTTATCACTTCGTTTCCTTTTCTTATTGTGTGCGACAAATATGATTTAATACCTGCAAGTTTAATAGCATGTTAACGAGAAGTATTAAATGAAGAATAACCGCAGGCTGTTCTTCTATGTAGACATTGTCCCCTTGTGCTTTGGAATCAACCAGTAAAAGCATGGAAAAACTTAAAACTTTTGTATCCCTATCAACATCATTGCCACACCTTTTTTTGAACTATGGCAGTACTGTGAATTTTGCTCATGAACGAACAACGCTGCAAATTTCATCACTTGTTGTACCGTATTTTGATCTTGTACTAATAATCTATTTTGCTTTGAAGGTGTTGAGTTAGGAAAGTTAGTATTTTTTTAAGAAGAGGGTCTGCGTACCTGCCTCCTTTGCTTGTCAAATTTAAGCATATCCAGCCGCCCTTAATTTTTTACGTTGTTGACACTGCTCACGGTAGTTATACTTAATAAGCTGTAAAAGGTGCAGCAAGCTTGTTTGGTTCCAGTCATTTGCTCGGGGCGCTGTTTGAGGTGGCTAAGGATTTCACTGAAAATTGTAACGCTTACTTTATATCAT
>JANTCA010074175.1:0-15209 GCA_024741275.1 Chironex yamaguchii
AAATTCACGAAACAAGCTTGTAAAATCAAAACCGGAGTTTTGATGTGTTTTTCCATCTATTGAAGTGTATATATAATATATATCGCTGTAGCACACTGGTTAATGATGTCCCACAAGGCTTCACACCTCCACTATTTAGCCTATAGGCATTCCTGACATAAACAGTTATAATTATAATTATAATTATAATTAAGCTGAAAATATCTCCCTTATGTGAAGTGATAAACATTTTCAGTTAATTGAAAAAATATTATCTCAAGACCTAGACAAACTGAAGGATCACTTATAGAGCTGTCGTCTTAGCTTAAACTGAACTAAAAAAGAATACATCACCTTCCATCTAAACAACCGATAAGTTGACTATTAGCTTAATGTTACAATGTCAGGAGAAAGGATCTTGTTTGACAAGCACCAAAATACCTTCGTGTTACAGCATACTTTGGTAACAAAGACAATTGCATAGCACTGCAGAAATGATAATTAAACGCTGTAAACTATTAAAGAGACTCGCCAGAAATCACTGGGGAGTAGATAACCTGACACTACGCACCTCAGCATTAGCGCTGTGGTGTTCAGTTGCAGAGCACTGCTCTCCTGTATGGAGTCGAAGCAACCACTGTAAGAAACTTGATGTAACCCTTAATGAATGTATGAGGTTAATTAGCAGAGAGATTAAACTTACTTCAACAACCCAAAGTGATATCTAGACTCCTGAGTTCGGAGAGACGGAAACATTCTCAATCTGCGTAGATGTTGCTTTGAATGACTCACATATCTTCCACAAAGCTGTAGCGTCTCCTATAACCAAAGTCTGTCTCGAGAGCAGAATGTCATTATCTATCCAAATCTATATCCTGTTTGATGGAATCAATGGAAACATGTCTCCTGACCTATGAATGATGTCTGCTTGGAACAAGCGCTGCTGCCATTCATTATTCCAACTTCAGAAATACATTTTTACACCATCAGAAAAGCCTGAGAGGTATGACCTTAAGTGAAGCCAGTGGGACCTCATAAGTCGGATTCGTTCTGACTGCGGATGGTACGCCAGCTACATGCATAAAATTGGATTAAGAGCTGACCCAAACTGCATGTGTTGTGACATTCAAACACCTCAACACGTACTGAATTGCCAAATATAGGTATCAGAGGTAACATCAGACATTTTGGGTTAAATCAAATATGCATGATAACTCTGTACGTAAGCAGCAAAAGTATGATAACTTGATTAAGGAGCAGGCAAATCACAATAAACAAGTCAAACTCATCAACATTTCAATCAGCTCTCTTGGGGTATTTGGTAAAACGTCGAAAGATTTCATCAGTATGTTAAAGGATTAAGGATACGACAACAATACAAAGAACTACATCATCAGAAAGATTACAATATACATTGCAATAAGAACTACTCATTACACATT
The DNA here is from genome assembly GCA_024741275.1 of Chironex yamaguchii. Taxonomy (NCBI): domain Eukaryota; kingdom Metazoa; phylum Cnidaria; class Cubozoa; order Chirodropida; family Chirodropidae; genus Chironex; species Chironex yamaguchii. The sequence goes on from JANTCA010074175.1 coordinate 1,422, forward strand.
TTGTTAAGAGATAAAGAACGGACACATCCAGAAGTAATGAAATTTTAGGCAGAGTAATTGTAATTGTTAGAAATATTGTGTCACTCAGTAAAGAGCGCCAAAATCCCAGCAGTTTTGGCCCTTGTCAACTCTCACTTAACTTATTTGCGTATTTTTTTCAAAATCGTGCTTTAAATTGAGGTGTAGTATCTGCACTTCTTGCTTTGTACTTTCATGCACATTTTTCTCAATTTATGAATTGAATTTAAATTGCATTGCCTCTCTTTCCTCTTTCCTCTTTCATTGCTTTGTTTTTCCGCTCCTTTGTCCTGTGGAAACAGATGTCGGCGTTTATTCACGTATGTGTTACAACCTATAGTCTAACTGAGTTAGAACGTCCTTTGTTTAAAACCAATATCCCAACATCGATTGAAATGTGAGATGTGTCCATTGACAGATAAATATCACTTGCTTTGTCGAGGTCATGGGAAGTAAAGTGTATAGTCATTGACAGCTTCCTAGGTTGGTTGATAGGTTGTTTTTTTGATTTGAAATCTAAAGTATAATATAGAGCAAAATGAAGCGAAAGGGAAATGTGGTAACGATAAAAGAATGGCGAATGAAAAGAAGGCGTTAGCATTGAACCTTTGAAAAAAGTCTTTAGTTGGAATGTTTTCTAAACAAACTACGAAGCCCTTGTTGTCATCAATATCTGATCACTGCAATTGTGCCTGTTGATGGTGATAATTTTGCGTCAAATTTGAATGACAAGAAGCAAACTGATGGCCAAAGTAAAACCAATGAGTTTAAAAGCAACAGAGGTAAAGTTGGTGAAGCAAATTTGTGGTATAAAGGCAAAAATACTTGATGCGAGCTGGTTACTTTTGTCAGAGAGTTGTCTTAATATTCATAAAGAAATGAAAAACAAGAAGCAGCACCATTCACCTGTGAGTTGTATTAGAAGTACGAGGAACAGAATATAAAATTCTCTGTTAATAGGCGCCTGCCAATGACATCTGCAACAAGATTTGATGGAAAAGAAAAACTGAAAAGGGTTGCAGACCATTTGACCATTTGTACATCAATGAATCTAAAAAGTTGAAGAAACATGGAGATGCGTAGGATAGTATGCCAACAGATCATCCACGGGTGAAAATGACACGTTTGACACGTTTAAGAAAGAAGCATTGAAGTTCCTTCTTAGATTGGCTGTGGATGTATACAATGACTGCAGAACTGAAACACTAAGTGCCAGAAGCTGGTCATTAAGATCTCTTTCTTTTGAACATAGCAATAATTAAATTGAAGTTTTCCAATCAAATAGGTGGGATGCTGATTTTGTTCGTTTTGATAAGTCAAGTTTCTATTATTACCAAGATCTAGTCATCTGTACTGAAATGAGAGATTGGTGGAATTGATGAAAGCTCTGATAGACAGCAAATTGACTCAAAGTTTATAATAGCAAGGTATATGCCAGCGGATGAAGTCTGTGTTAAAACCTATTTCTTGGGGTTGCAAGCAGTAACAAGGGTGGTTCTGCTGGACTATTGGACTCACTTTTGAATTGTCTGGAGACTATTACTGTGGCATGATAACTGATGGAGAAAATACAAATACAGGAAAGAAAGGAGGTCTCTGGAAACTATTGGAAGATCTTATTGGTAGAGACATTTTGACTGCTTAGTGTATATGTCAAGGACCAGATTTGGCCAGATTTGGATGAGCAGTGTGTTAGCTTTGGTCGCATCCTTCAGAAAGTCCCCACGGAGAACAAAACTACTTCATCAAGAAGATGATAGTTGTTTAAATTTCCCAAAACACTTTGAAATTAGATTGCACAGTATACACTTAATCTGCTAAGGAAAGTTCTGTATAATCTTGAAGCAGCTAAAAAAGTGTGGGAGAGAATGGTTAACACGAAATCGTATTTAATAAAAAGGAATGCTCTATGTAACAAGGTTTTATGATAAAATGAGATGTTACATCATAGCTATGGTTAACCACACTTATGAACGATTTTTGTAGGGTATATGAAGGACTTCAAAAGATTTTTCAAAAGTCAAACCTTATACATATGACCTTATATTGCAAAACATCATAACAGTTTAAAGACAATTCTGGAAGCTAGATCACCAAGTGTTCATATCATCCACCATTGACTTCTGGTCAGCCATACTTAAAATTATGTTGGATGTTCAAAGGTCAGTTACTCGAATATACCAAGATTATGAATACACTGAGAATTCAAATAGATGTGATAATCAAGAGCTACAAGAGCACCCCCACCCCCCTTTCTTTGAAAAATTCAGGGGATGCCCAGAAGTGAGAAAATGTACTTGATAAAATTGAAAATTTTACTCAGAGCAAAAAGACTGCGCTTTTCATAGATTTGAATGAAATAAGTAATTTTGAATCTTTTGGTACACATTTTGCTACTAGAGAAAATCTATCGATCTATTGACAAAGTCTTGAGTGCCGTAATGTTTGCTGAAATGTTGCCCAAGGAGAAGTTTAATGATGTGCAAACAGAATAAGTCAGTAAACAGCACAAATGTAGTAGCACTAAAAGCCAAGAGGTAGATTTGTCAGCAATTAAAGCAAGGCAATCAAAAACGCAAGGATTTTATCATTTTTAAAATTGAGAGAACAATGGCGTCTTCTCTTCATGTTATTTTGCAAGTTTGTATTTACTTGTCTTGAAGCAAATGGGGCAGTGACAACGTCGCTTGTTTGACACATCCTGCTGTACTAATTATGTCAGCGAATAGAGATATTACCTTAAAAGCAGAGTTATTCTGTTGGACTTCAATAAGTAGTATGCTTCATTGTGAACTCTTGTGTCCCAGTTTTTATCTATCTCTTTGTGGATGATTTAAAATAAGAGGCGAATGACCTACCAAAGGCAACAGAGTTACAGCAAAGCAACGCGTGCATTCCATATGGGCTTTCCTTGAGAGGTATGGACCATGGCAATCAGTTCAAAGGAGCATGTACCCTCTTAACATTCGAGCTATGCAAATAATCAGCAACACAAGCGGAAAAACCAGTAAATGAGGAAGTATGTGGAAACAGAATCAGCCTTTTACTAAAAACTCAAATCTATTTATGGCTGGTAAGTTGGTTTTTTTGATAGTTGGAGGGAAAATATTCTCTGACCATACAACTGCTATGACATGTATCAAAAAAATTGGTAGCTGCAAAACATCTAAAGGTAATGAGATCTGACAATGAGTGATGGTTAGAAATATTTGAAAATTTGCAGCCCACAATTCAGGCTTCATATCCTAATGTACCCTCAAAGAAAGTTATCACAGAACTAAGTATGTTTCTCAACAAGTTTAATTATACATGTTCTCGGTGAATCAGCTTTGGATAAACTGACTTATTTTATAAAAAATCGAAATGATGAAGTAATCAAGAGACTTGTGAACTCAAGAATAGAGACCAACCCTGACAAGACCATTTGAAGGCACTTTGTGCCAAATGTGACTCACTCTTTCCGACTCATAGACTGGCAGAAATAATGTCATCGACCAAATAAACGAATGGGAATTCAACTAACATCCAATACTAAGTTTTGTACAGCTGTTAATGGTATGAATACCTTTCCACTTGATAAACTGTATTGTATGATTTGTCCAAAGAGAAGGACAACCATTCGTGCCTGATTGCTAGGTCGATTACTAGGTTCCACCATGACATATGAAAGATTTTATTTTTACTTGTTGGTATTTCAGTTTCGTCTTTGCAAATTCGTCTCTCTCCCCACTTTGAGATGGTCATGAGATAAATTTGGCAATCCCAAAAAACTGAGGTACGTGCAATGATATAAAGCATAATTATAATAAGACCAGGTAAATTATTGTAATTAACTCACAAATGTCGAATGCTAGAAATGATGGAAGTGGATTAAATATTCCTTCAAAACCAGTGCCTCCGGCAAAGCGGTCATCAAATGCCCAACTTAACTCGGAAACTCTGTTTCGTAAGAGCAACGTCGAAATTCTCCAAAGGACAGTGGAGTTGAGGCAACCAGAGAACCACACAGGAACATTGCGAGTTGAGTCAAATACGAGCTGTAACCAATAAAATACAGTAACCTTCCAACCAAACTAAGTACTTTGATACATAGAACTGCTCCATGAAAATTTCATATAACGTTGGCAAGTTGGCCGAGGGTCAATGCACAAATCATGCTTTACATGAACTAGAGTCCTGTTGCACCTCCAAAAAAGTGTGGTAAATATACTCTTGTAAATATCGGATGATAGCAGAAACAATGATAGTATAATCACTTCCTAGAATAAAGAACTGATAAACGAGAATGAACTTGGCTGTACGTTGTCTTCTCTGTCATTTATTTGATGATGAGACATTATATCCTTGACAGTCAGTGTCATAGATATCATGCCTCAGGTATCATTTCTGAACATCTACACGTTTAAACGAATCCTTCGATTTGAGGAAGCTCACAGAGAAAAATATCATTTTCCTTTGTCGTAGAATTCACGCTTTGAATTTGTCTGTTCAGTACGGTTTAGCTCAACGAAGCATTGAGATTTAATTTGTTCACAGCGCTACAAACTACTTTAGATATTTAAATAAAATTCTGATTGCGATGATCTTTCCGTCATTTCGCTTATTAAACTCAGGCGACTGACGGAAACAATGTATCACGTAGACACACACAATTGTCAAATGCCTAAATCGTCCGATTTGATATGGCAGACAAAGAAATATTTCTTGGGGTTTTCGCAGGATCTAACCTTTTCATTAAATTTTTCTTTGTTTTGGTTGAGGTCTGTATTGTACACTAAGTCCTTTTTTGCCTGTAAATTGCAGACGCCATTGCACAACAATAGAAGCCATGTTATAAGTCGAGGTTTTATACCTAAGACAGACATTTTCTTTGTAGTTCAGAAACGTGGATATGAGATATGCAGGAAACGTAATACAAATGCAATTGCAAAGTTACAAAAGCTAGTGCGGAAGCCAGGCAACATAGCCATATCATTGAAATAACCAAAACATAACGTAGACATTGTCACTTTGGTTTTTAATGAAACGTAGTAGCAGAAGAAGGAAAACATGCCGGTTGTTTTTACAGGAGTTACAATGGATTCAGTGGTCATAGGTTATCTTCTATATCTTGAATAACAAAGCACACTCGAACCATAGAAATTGATCTTGCTTGAGTTCTTTTTCTGTTGGAAATCGCATTAAGGAATAAATGACTTGCCCATTGCATTAAGGAGTAAATAGACTCGCCCATTGCATTAAGGAATAAATAGACTCGCCCATTGCATTAAGGAATAAATAGACTCGCTCATTGCATTAGGAAATAAATAGACTCGTCCATTGCATTAAGGAATAAATAAACTCGCCCATTGCATTAAGGAATATATAGACTCGTCCATTGCATTAAGGAATAAATAGACTGGCCCATTGCGCGGTGACACAATCCTCCATACCATATGGTAAAAAATAAACAGTAGTCATTGTATCAGTTTTGTTTGCCAGGTAGGGCATTAAATGCTTGTGCTTTTCTCCTGATGAGCCTTGAATTAGTCGATTAAAACATGTTTGACAGGTTTGAATGTTGTTGATCTGAGTGTCAAACCCGATGGATTCTGTTTCCTGCTTTATACTTGCTGTCTAGTAGCTGGAAATCTTAAGTCCTTGATAGCACTTCAAAAGTCTATAAACAACTGGATACAGTCTATAAACAATACAAATGCATCTTGCCATATTTCTCACTGATATATGGGCCTGCATTTGCAATCCCAAGTTAACTTTTATGTCATTTGCTAGGGCACTTGGGGACATTTTCTAGGCTAATCTTTTTAAACTTATAACGGCGATTCCAGTTATTTGCAGATGTAATTCTGACTGTGTTAAATCGCATGTCATATCCACTATTACATTCTTAATTTATCACAGTTTTGGCTGAATTTATACATATGTCACATCTTTTCATTCTTGTCAGTACTGTTCCAACATTGTTGGTATTTCAACAACTAATCTTGGCAAGGGGTTTAGTTTCTCGTTGTTTCTCTCTGTTGTAAGAACTCTCGTATTTATGAGCATAGTTTGAATATCTTATTTCCAATTTTTTTGAATATCAGATTTGACATTATTTTAAGCATGGATGACTTGAAGTCAATTTTCTTCGAAAATTTTGTACGGATGTGCTCATAATATATTTCCTGATTTGGTATCATATATTACTTTGGCTTTTTGGTGACGTCTTCCCTATTCAGATAGAAATAAGATAGCGTCCTCATACACTACTTTCTTTTCCACACACGCGTGGAGAAAATCAACGTATGACATTTTTATCATATCACTCGTGGTATACCTATAAACAATGACAAAAATGCGCATATGTGCGTCGTTTCTGTAACTATCTCTTTTTCCCGGGAGAAGGTCGTTGGCCTCCTGCCCAACCCCCAGCCTGGAGGACCAGTGGAACTGTATTTCGGAGTTTTCCAGTCTGCAAGGTGTTGAAAGTCAACAGCAAGAGTGAAGCCAGCCTAACAGTAACCCGCAGAGACGTCGATGAGGTGCGCAGCTTTACATATCTGGGCGCCAATGTAGCCAAGGAGGGAGGCAGCACTGCAGACGTGAGGAAGAGGATATCACTGGCCAGCACATCATTTAAGAGGCTCCCCAGCATTTTGTAAGCCACTGACATCGACAGGAAGTCCAAGGCATCCCTATTCAAGAGCCTGGTCTTGTTAGTACTATTATATGGGTGCGAGACCTGGCAACTGACTAAAGGACAAAAGGAGAAACTTGACATCTTCCATTCCAAGTGCCTTCGGAGTGCAAACTCAATAGTGCTTCAAATGGCCAGGAGATCAGCGAAGAAGTAAGAAGATGGAAATGGATAAGCCGTGTGCTGAGGAAGGAGCCCACTGACGACTGCGCTATGGCCTTGGGATGGACTCCGGTGGGACGTAGAAAGCAAGGGCGGCCAAAAAACAACCTGGAGGTGATAGCCTCAGACCGACCAAGATGGATGAAAGATGTTCAAACCTTGTGTGCCTCCTGGCACTGAGAGATTTAAGGTTAAGGTAAGCAAAAATGTGCAGAAGTATAAATAGCTGTTGCGGATAAGTGCATTATCCGTTACATCTTAATAGGTAGATACAAGTGCAATGTTAGACGATTCATAATAAATTATAAGCTTTTAAGAACGAGATTTAGGTAAGCTTGTGTAAAGATTATCACTTGAAACAATAGAAGAACAGTTATGACTATAATTAAGAGTTAGTGGTACAATGATGAAACATATAAAGACAATCACAATACATTATACAACAATTTTATTACAATAAAATTACATTTTTTTACAATTTGCATATTCTACCTCGAAGTTTGTTTCCAAGTAGTCATTTATGCTACAAACGTACGATATGAACTACAAATAACCACTTTTGATTTAGGATATGATACTTTATTGTCTGCAAAAGGACAGGCTAAGTTAAGTCTTGTCTTGCTTTCGAAATGAATATTCTTGCAGCAAAAGTGATGTATTGTAAATAAAGCAATTTGTTGATTGTCGTAAATTACATTTTCAAATTTACTTCCAGCATTTCAAGAGCATAAAAGGAGGGAATATACATGGTGGCAAGGAAGTAGTCATGTTACACCAATCAACTGGTGAAGATTTATGCAGATCTGAATGGACAAAAGGATGCGAAAAAATCGATACACAGTACAAAGAGGTTAAACGTATTTTCACCTTGTATATTCTCCCTTTGTTTGTTCTTGAGATGCCGAAAAATCTATTCAGATTTGAGTATTCAATCATTACCCTAATTTGATTTAATATTGCAGCTAATATAGTAAACACTGTCGGATTATATGAGGTAAATGGTCTACAGTATAGGTAGGCATAAAAAGATGCAAAAAGAATGCAAATTACGCATAGGAGGACAGTTAAGCTAATGCTGCGATAAATTCATCACATTTGTTACTTGTGCAGCAACATCTGTTATAAAGAAGGAATAGCTCAAAATGTGAAATGAGATAAGCATGATATCTAAAACTTAATCACAGATTTAATATTTAAGAAACTACATCCTATCCTTGATACACGTTGCTAAAGAGGTCAGGCAAAGCTGGATAAAAAATTATAACCATATTTCTACAGTTAGTAATCAAACTTTTCAGAAAAGCGGCAAGACAATTCCTGTTTTGTTTTCACTTATTCAACATCAAAACAACGCATTAAATTTGTCAACCGTCTACAGTCAGCTGAACATTCTGCTGGGCTGACTTGACTTTTGCAACGACAAATATTTCAACTGCGGGATTTTCTTTCACCATACTTTCACCTTGGTTACATTCCTTCCCTTTCTTACTTTGACTTTCGTCGTAAGGTGAATTCAATGTCTTATAAAAAGCCGAAAGTGAAACCAACACTAAAACATTAATCACCATCATACATGCACAATAACTCTGGAAAGTTCTGAATACCAAACCACTTGTTAGAGAGGCACAAACACTTGTGACATACTCAGCCGTGCTAAAACAACCTTGACTAAAACTTTGCTCTTTCAAAGAAACTCTCATTGATAGAATAGACTTCAGAGCAGTGGAACCAAAATACCAGCCAATGTATATTTCAATAACAGATATGCCAAAGAAAAATGTTGCAAGCCATTGGGTAGACTGATTCATTTTACAAAGAAATGAAAATGATGAGGCTATGAAGAAACTTGTGAATGCAACAATCGATACTGACACAGAGGAAAACTTTGGAAAGCACCTTGAAACCAACAAAAGTGACAATGTAGAAATAAGACCGGCTACTAAATAGCAAATTGCAACTCCCTTGGTATTTAATCCTAAGCTTAATACAGCGTTTAATGGTATAAATACCTTTCCACTTGATAAGCTATATGCCCAAACGATCTGTCCGCAAAACAGAATTATCATATCACGCCTGGTAGCTAAGTTCATTGCTAACTTCCACCAAGATCTGTGAACTGTTGCACTGTTGAGTCCTTTAACATCACTTCCATGTGATGGCATTTCAGTGTCGTCTTCATGTTTGCAGTCTCCCATCACTGTTTCTAACTTGAGATGCTCACGAGATAAATTTGGCAATCCCAGAAATGATAAAATCAATGCAATGATACAAAATACAGTCATGAGAAGACCAGGCAAATTATTGTTACTGATTCGCAAAAGTCCATACTCAAAAGCTTGAAATGATGGAATTAAATTTAATATCGGTCCAAAGGCAGCACCTCCGGCATAAGCGGCCATCAAATCTCCCATTTGACTTTGAAACTCTCCTTTTGAAAAGATGCGTCCAAATTCACCAAACGATAATGGAATCAAGGCATCCAGAGAGCCACAAAGTAACCTTGCCACAAGAATCAAATACGGACTGTAACCAATAAAATACAGTATGCTTCCAACCAAAGTACAGACGTTGAGAAATAACACTGGTCCTCGGAAATTTAATGTAACGTCGGAAAGTCGGCCAAGAATCAATGCGGAAATCATGCTTGACAAGAAATAGGCTCCTGTTGCACCTCCAACAAAGTGTGGTATACTTGGTGCATTAAGCTCTTGCAGATATGGGATGATAGCAGAAGTTATCGTAGTAAACTCGGTTCCCAGAGTAAAGAATTGATATAAAAGAATGTACTTGGCTGTACGTTGTCTTCTCTTCCACGTTTTTGTTACTATCTTAGACATAATATCTACGACAATTAGTGCGTTTCATAAAGAGTAAATCAACACGTTACGTGTAAACATGACCTCTTCTGATTTTTATATCGTACTAAGCATATGTCCATGTTTCGTCTTCGTAGAATCCACGCCCCGTAATTATCTTTCTAATATGCTTCTGCTTAACCAGACATTGCGATTGAATTTGTTCACAACAGTACAAATCAATGACGCCTGAAGATGATGAAAAAACTCTCTTAATAATGATATTTCCTGCTTTTCAAGTTGTAACAACTTGTAGTTTTCTCTTGACATGCCTTGAATTAGTCAGAGTTTGTTTCCTGGTTAATACTAATCGTCAATTAGTTAAAAGTGTCTTTGATTGCATTTAGAATGCTGTCCTATCAGCAACCGAGTAATAGTACAGATCTATCTGTTTTCGATGATGCTCGCTAGTGAATCAGCCTGCATATACACCTGATGTGCAATTTCAAGGTCACACGTAATTCATTTGCTGGAACATTTGAGGAGATAATAAGCCATACGTACGGAGGGGGAATTGATCCTTTAATTGAATCATGACAATCAAAGGTCAACGCAGTTGTAATTCAGACTCCGCTTTATCAGAAATTCATTATTGCATCCCAAGTTAATCGAAGTTTTGGCTGTAATTTTACGCGCGGTGAATCATTCTTCCCCCTCTGTATTGTTCAAATAGTCTTGCCTTGTGTGAGACCGATCTTAAACTTTAGTTGGCGAATGGTTTCGTTTTCTTTTCTCTCTGTTGCAAGGGCTCTCGTATTCATGTGCATAGTATGAACATCTTCGTTAATGATAATCTTTCAACTGTTCATTACAAAGGTCTCTTCTTAGGGTCTTTCAGTTTTCTTGTTTAAAGAGAAATTCCACAACTGTAGTGAGATAATAAAGAATGTCTGCAATATTCTTGAGTTTCAAGCAATGCCGTGTATTAACTCTGCAAAATGGGCACTCCCTTATCACAATCCATCTATTGGTTATTGATAACAAGAGAACAACCTTCTTTAAATATTGACGAATATTGGCTATTCACCAAAGCATCTAGGAAGAGTTACTGACTTTCGTTGATCAAGCCAGAATGATGATGTTTGTGGGCAATCGAGTGATATTCTTAAGGAACAAATTCAATATTGAAATAATGTTGAAGAGCAAAATTTTTTAGCAAAGCTTTGTGATTGTGAAGTGATGCCTTGTATAAAGTGACCCAAGAGTTAGAATGACTAAATGGCGCCCAGAATACAACAAACAAATGGCTACGTACTGTTCAGGCGTCTAAACAAATTCATATCTTGAAAATTCTTGATTTTATGGAGAAGAGCTAAGAGCCTGATGATGGGAGAAGTGTCTCTCGAAACGTAGCTCGTAAAAAGCATACGACGTATGTCATGATAAAGCTCCTGTCTATACAAATTCTTATCTGCGGGTTTTTCATTATAGGAATGCATGTTACTATCATTCCTCCTACTATCATTCCATATTTACAAGACCTTAATACGCCAGGAATACCACATTTTACTGGAGGTACCAAGGCTGCCCTGTACTTCTCTTCTGCTATTTTTTCATTGAACCTTGGGTGCTAATTTAAAGTTTAGAGTTGACTTTTGCAAATATCTCTACAATTTCACTGCTTCAATACTTGCCGAAACGATCTCTGAAATGATTTGGAATGATTGTAAATTCAAGCCAAGAACGCAAGATTTTATTAGGTTATGGTTTGGTAGAAATGAGTGTAAATAATTAGAGATTATATAAATAGTGTAACATACGAAATGGCACAACTGATAATTAAATTGAGAATGTCATTCGGGGTTTTTCATCTTTCATTATAAGGCAATTTGATTGTTCACATTTACAAATCATTAACAATAGCTTACTTTGTCTTACAATGACTGTATTTTGTATCATTGCGCTATTTTTTGCCAAATTAATCTCGTAAGCATCTCCAATTGAGAATATACAGGAAGCTGAGACGATACCGAAATGCCAGCACCATCAAGTGATTATAAAGAACGCGACAATTTCACCATTTACAGATATTGGTGGAATTTAGTTATCGATCCTGTGACCAAGTGCGATATTATAACCCTTAGGGGGAAATATTGTTTGGGCATACAGTACATTAAATAGCGATGTATTTTCACTATTAACAGCTTTATTACGCTTGGGATTAAAGTCAAGATGAGTCGCGATTTGCTATTTAGTAGCTGGTCTCATTTCTTCATTGTCACATAGGCTTAGGCTTTGGTTCAAAGTGTGTCCAAAAGGTCTCTTCTGTCTCAGTCTGCATTGTCGCATTCATATGTTTGTTCATCGCTTCCGTGGTTTTAGTTCTTTGTGAAATGAGTCAGTCTTTCCAATGGCTTGCAATTTTTTTCTTTGGTATTTTTATTATTAGAAAAGATGGTGGCTGATGCGTTTGTTCAATTAGTCCAAGGTCTATGTTATGTCTCCGAATTCCCCTGGAGGAGCAAAGTCTTAGTCAAGGGCTTCTCAGTACTGCTGAATACGTCACAGTGTTTGCGGATCGTTTACAACAGGTCTAGAATTCAGTACTTTTCAAAGTTACTGTGCGTATATAATAGTCATTAATGGACATGTGTTTTCCTTATTGTCTGTAATTTACACAACACTGAATTTCCCTTACGAGAAGAATCGAAGCCAGAAACCAGAGAATAATAGGGAAGACGAATGTACAGTGAGTGATAATCCAAAAATTCAAATATTTGTTGTTGGTTAAAGCAAGACAGGACCAAAGAAAAGTCAAGTGTAAATCACTGACTAGATTTAATGTGATTTGATAATGTATATGAAAAGAGAATTTCATTGCAATAAGTAGTATTATCATCAAAACAATCATTGTCATATTTCAAAATTCAACTGCCTGTCCACTTCACTAAATTTGAAAAGAGGAAAAAACATTTGTTGTGAGATCAAGTTATGATTTAGTATTTAATTATTTCGATGGTAGCTTTGTCTTTCAGAGCATGTTTTATCACCTAGTGGATGTGATTACCAACACTTGAAAATAAAGAGATATCATTGGACTATGTTTTTCGTGGCTTTAGTTTTCATAATTGTTTATGTCATATCCTTCTTCCATTCCTTGCTGCATTAGTTATTAGTAAATTTTTAGCTCTGGATAATGATTTTCCAGTTTTCTGATTGGTTCTCTAAGCCCATGATATGAGCCATTATCGTTAAGTTTGACCAAATAAGGAAAAACTACGTTTTCGCACGTCTGCTAGATCGCGAGTTTATAATAACTGTTAATTATTAAGGTTCAAATACAAACTTAGTAACTATTGTTGTGGAGGTACTATATCTGCTTAAGTGTAAACTGGAGTGCAAAGATGTCATCAGTTGCAAACCACAGTTCAAGTGATGGTCTTTTTGTCTGTATCCGTAAAAAGGAAAATCATATTTGTGCTACAGGCTTTGTCTCTTACATGATAAGGATGTATCAAATGTGATTTTATACCTCTGTCTGGTCCGATGTGTAAATGTGGTGCTGCCCTTGTTGTTGTTAAGATCCCAAGGCACTATTGTACAGATGGGTAAGCTGGACAATATTATACATGATTTGGGGAAAAGGGGAAGCATTTGCAATAATTACAGAAGCCTGTTGGTTAAGTCATGGAGGGAAAGAATATAGTGCTCCAATCATCAAATAATGAGATCCCAAATTCATGTCTGAAAAACAACGTCCTGGTAGCTCAGAAGTTAGAGCACTCTGCCCTTTACATTACTGATGACTATGTGACAAGTGCTTATGCATCGCTAAGTACTTGTTTGGTATTCAGCACTTTTCAGATTCACTGTCTATGGATGATGAAATCAATGTATTAGTTTTGACCTTGCTTTCTTTGTATTTAACAACACGATCATCGACCTAACTCCTAACTGTACATTGATTTTTATGACTTCATATATATATATATATTACAAATATTACAAATATCTGACACTGATGAAGGCTAAGCCGAAACACAGAAAAAATTAATGAAGGTATTACAAATATCTGACACTGATGAAGGCTTAAGCCGAAACACAGAAAAAATTAATGAATTTCCCCTTACCCAC
>JANTCA010074186.1:5053-15208 GCA_024741275.1 Chironex yamaguchii
CCAATATCGTGCCTAGCTCGTGAGAAGGTATTCATGAATACTCTCCACTTTAACATCAAATGGGCTTTTCACTTAAATAAGTGGTTGTCCAGGGGATTTTTTGTGACGACAAGTGTGATCGTGTTACTGTGTGACCCAATCAGGCAGGTATGTATTCGGAGTAAAAATGGATGCACTTAAGTAGCCTAGTAGTATGCAGACGCCAATATCGTGCCTAGCTCGTGAGAAGGTATTCATGAATACTCTCCACTTTGACATCAAATGGGCTTTTCACTTAAATAAGTGGTTGCCCAAGGGATTTTTTGTGACGCCAAGTGTGATCGTGTTTTTGTGTGACCCAATCAGGCAGGTATGTATTCGGAGTAAAAATGGATGCACTTAAGTAGCCTAGTAGCATTCAGACGCCAATATCGTGCCTAGCTCGTGAGAAGGTATTCATGAATACTCTCCACTTTAACATCAAATGGGCTTTTCACTTAAACTAGTGGTTGTCCAAGGAACCTATTATTTGATGCTAGGTGTGACCGCGTGACCCAGTTAGTCAAGTATGTATTCGGAGTAAAAAGGATATATTTAAGTAACACAGTAGTACGTAGGTGCCAATATCTCACCTTACTCAATGTATTATCATGATGGAAACGATTTTGAGACACACCGAAATATGCGTTAAATATATTATTTACAATATCCAGATGCCCGGACACTACAGTATAACAAAAAGGTCCCCACCCAGTCAATACTACCTTGTCGACATCCATCATTTTCGTGAACTCTGACCTCCAAAACGCAAGAGCTTCTTCTAATTTAAGTCCAATACCCTTTGAGGTAAATAGGGAAATACGGACGTAAAGTCATAATGGATCGTAATTGAAAACATGAGATAACATTGAAAGAAAATAAAAATAGTTGATTCATTGTATTATGCAGACCATTGAGTTTTAATGAGAGAAACGTTCGTGTTGTATTAGTGCTTCCTTGGACAGGAAAAAATAACACGGAAAAAGATCATAACAACACGAAAGGCACTAATTAAGTTAATCCTAAATATATATTATAAAAGCAACACATGAATTTAGTCTGAAGACAGGACTGTCTTGCCCAAATTTTACAAACTTATGCTTGCTGGGTCAAGATTAATGATCCAGCAAACCTGTAATAAGTTGTGTTTGTTTATTTTGCAAGAACAAGCAGTGAATAACGATGGAACCTTTACTGTAAAGGTAAAGTAAAAAAAGCTTTAAAGTAAAAAAAGTTATAAACGGAAAAATAACAGCCGCGATAGCTAAAAACTAGACATTTCATAAAAAGAAAAAGTCGGGAATGAAAGATATTCGGACAAATTATTGATATCCCAACGCTCAATATTTTTTTATTCCGATACTTTACATGTTTCAGAAGTATTATCGTCTGGTGGGTTTGGGAGCATACTCTTTCTAAGATCTCTTGAGAAATGTTTTTCACTTTCCTGGGTAGAGATGTTTCCAGCAATTCTCATATGCATTAAGGCAAAATTGCTAAAATTCGCCTTAAATGTGTTTACAGAAATCCTTCCACTGAATCTCTTCCAACCAAAAAATTCACAAATTATACTTTTAGTTCTGCTTAGTTTATAACATGAGAGGAAATGTACTACCATTTAAAATATTGCAGCTGAAAAATACGAATTGGGAACAGACCTTAAGGAAGAGACCGTACTGAAGTCTACCAAAGTACTTGACATGGTGATTCTGTCGAATATGTTCATGAAGCTGTTGCATACAGAGCGGATACGATTTCTTGGAAAGCTGATTACAAATAAAAAATAAACTTTGAAATTGAAACACGTTATGACATATAAAAAAACAAGAAAAGGCCAAAACAAAACTAGTTTGCCTGTATTAAAATCTAAAGCCCATAAAACAACCCGAAGAATACTGAAGATTCGACAAACTCATTTGGATCACCAAATCGACGTCAAATTACACCTCTCGTGATTCGAACAAATCGTTGATCGTTAGATATGACGATGGCACCTATTGTAAGGAGCAAAAGATTAAAGACGGGACTTTAAGAACTCGGACTCAAGCCTAGGATGTTGTTACGTTATCACCGTCTTTGCCATTGTCTGTTTCGTCTTCATGACCTGCCATTTCAACATAACAAACTAGGTCTTCCTAAAACATTTTTGGTCCAAGTTATATCAACACATAAGTACTTGCGCATACACTTCCTCTAACTCTGCCTTATGACTAGGATCTTGTGGATTCAAAATCTGTCAAAGGATCGTAATTCGTTCCAAAATGATAGGAAAGTTATCATTCTGAGCATACGTGAGGCAGCTAACAGCTTCTTAATTAAGAACTCTGTTAACTTTATCGCCGTTGATCGACACCATGTTCCGGAAACAAAGTGGGAACATCTACAGCAAGGTACTGCATGCAATACACTTCATAACTCCATCGATAACATTCACTGCAGCGAGGCTAGTGGGAAGAGATGTCGAGAACAACTGTCTGGAATAAACCTTTTCCTCTAAACTATTCAGTGTCCGCGAGATTCAAAGTCTAATGAAAGCAATTAGTAGTTAACAGTGAATTACAGAAACGGCTCTTAACAGTAACAGATGAAAGTTTTCGAAAAGACAGACTATGTCTAAAATGGCAGTTAAAGCTACACACACAAATAAATTATCTAAAAAAAAAAGGATATAATACAAATAACAATAATTCACATTGGTACCATAGTACAGCGATCCTCGACATAATCTTAAGATGAAAATACTTACGATGCACACACGTCGCTATTTTTTTGCCGCTTCGTAACGCAACATTGTCATAAGGCGCCACCTGCAGCACAAATTTAGCTAAGGGAAACGGTATCTCTCTTACCTAGTTTTATTTTTTTAATTTTATGACTATAGGCAATGTTTCCATCTACTAAATGAAAGTGTTTATTGTTATTATTCAGGCATGGCAAAAGAAAAACTTACATCATCTAGTTGGTCAATCGTCACTTTTTCTCCTGGCGCTGCTTTCCTTGCGGTGTAAACCTCACCAATGTACGCATTGCTGCAAGAAACGTAAGTAATTCGTGCGTTGATTGCAGTCTGCATCCCACATTTAGACGAACTTAAAATTTTCTGCTAAAGTTTACGTTCGTAGGTAATCAAGAAGACAAGTAACCCCTCCTACAAGCAACTACTTGCAAACTATCTACTACTAGTAGGCTTGATTAACATCTACATCTAAACATAATTTAAAATATTTTCATCAAAACATTTAGGAGGACACTAGTCTGTTTCTAAATTAAGTTAATCAAAGTAACGAGGGGGAAAAGGATCATTTTTCCCAACTTATGTTAGAGTTGGGCGATTGGTTAGGAGAAAATGAAACGACTTCAATTCATAGGAATAATTATAGTGTAAGGAGAAGATATGGAGATTTGTACTGGAAACAAATGATCAAAGTGACAAGATACATGGCTGACCTGTCGTTGTAATTATTGGTAAAATGAGCAAGTGGGGTGCAAATTTAGTGCAACAGCAAATGCTGATTCTTTCATTTCGGCAGGTCATGGTTACGATAACCATGGCTTCTTATGCGGACAAGGTTCCATCCTAATGACAATCGATTCGTATTTGGGAACAACTTAATTTGGTCATGCAATTATAAACGCTGACTATACACTGTAAACTAGAAGAGAGCACGGAAAAGCCAGGATCAGTACATCAAAGGCAGCATTCATAATAGATTACTCACGTTTACATTATCTCATATTTGTCAACAAAACATGATCAATATTTCAAGGGACTCGGGTTTTTTTCGTCTTGGATATGTTACTTGACAGAAAAAATGGCACTGGTTATCCCATACCTTAAATTCTTTAGCATAGGTAAAATTCGGTCATCTTCTTCAAGATAAGGTAATTTTCTTGCAGTAACCTTCAAAATACAAATTAACAACTCATCAAAAACTTTTCACCACATTGTGTAACGTATTAATTACCCTATGCATGCTATTTAGTAGTAGTAGGTGTACTGCACGTATTTCCTTTCTGCACATTTTTAACAAATTAATGCACAGCAATCCGATGGCCAAATAGCTCACTCCAATGCAGAATGTGTATTGTCATTTATGGACCCAGATAATGATAATATTTTCACAGTAAAAACATATCAGTAACTTCAATATACAGAAAAGAGTCTAGACTCTTGCTGTCTTGCTGCTCCAAGTTTAACAACTCTCTCCAGACATACAAAATTTAATTCTACCACATTTGCAAGACATCAGTTGATTTATTGGGCACTACAAAGCCAGAGTCATGGACGTGATTGCGAATTCTTTGTTTAGTTACTTATGTAACCTCCAGACAGCTACCAATAAAATACCAATCGTTATCAAAGCAGTGCTTTATCGTTAAGGACCCTGAAAGGAATCGAACTCGAAACTCTCAGACCCAAAAGCCAACATTTAAACCAATGTACCGACACAAATGTTTGGTGAAAGGCATTTCGAATTCTCGCTATTGCGAGTCGAAAGTAAACAGTTCCTCTCGGTAATCCTTTTTATGCTTCAATGTTTGCTACCAAAACTTCAGTATATCCTAAAAGACATGTCTCAAATGAAGAGGTAGGCGCGAATCAGCAGTCTTAATCCTGACCTGATGAAGCCATGATTTCAACAGCCTGAGCATGTAAGTCATATCAAGAGAAATGCAAGACAGGTTGGATGTTGTGATGGCTCCATACTGTGCAAGCATGCCTTGACACTCTTCCTCGCCAGGGATAATCGCAAGTTATAAGCACAAATGAGCACGCTTTGGGGAAGGGCCTTTAAAACGAAAACCAAACACACGAGTAGTAGGTTGGAGGCAGGAAGAACACAAGTTATGGAGCTTCGAACAAGGGCCTGACAAATAAAAAATCTGAGCCCTATTCTTCCAATCTAAATAGTTTAGTAGGAAAATTTGAAAGACTCTTTATCATCCTTTTAGGTTATTGGTTGTTTGTCTATTGACGTACAGACTTAAGAAGAGGCAGGAACAGAAGAAAAAAATGTCGTAGTACTGTAAAATACGCGTAAGAAGGACTTTTGACGTTGCGCTTTTAGATTGTCCAACAGATGCAATGCAACGTGTCTGTCGACGTGCACGCTTGCGTCAGCCAACTACCAAAATAGCTACTTTGTAAAGGACACGGTGAGAAATCAAAGCTAACAGTTACATATGTTTAACACTTCAGGAAAAAAGACTAAAAACAAAGACAGAGGAAAAAGAAAAGGCAAAAATAAAGTGCAATTCAAGATAGTTAGACTGTTGAACTTCCGCCAAGGCTGATAGGGTCACAGAAAAGACATGGTTACACACAAAAACAAAGCGGCTCTACATCTTAGGTTCTGTTGTATTTGTCAGGCGATACAAGATACCATCTATTGTCCCACAAAGCCACTTTTTAGTTGGCCAAATATTGACAGGGAAATGATGTTTTGAAACTCGGCCAATGATGAGAGATAGGGATTTGGGGGGGGGGGGGGGGAATATTTTGTGTCCGGACGGTGATCCGGATCGATCCTAAAATTCAATGAGATCTCACTTGGATCACGACTGATCATCTGAATATTTTCATGAGGATCCGTGCGGTAGAATTTGCGCAATCTTGCTTACAGACAAACAAACAAACTAACGCCACCGTATCCAGACGGTGATCCGTATCGATCCCAAAATCTTATGGGATCTCAATTGGATCAAGACCCCTCATCCGACTTTTTTCATGAGGATCCGCCTTTTTGAGTAATCGTGCTGACAGACAGAGAAACAAATGCCGCCGAAAACAATACCTCCTTAGCGGAGGTAACAAACGGTAAAATACGAATAAATACAAACAATGTAAACGCTAAATAAGCCATAAATGATAAAGTAAACATTCATGGAAAAAGTAAAGAAAACAAAAACACAAAATACACGTTAGCAAGCTACATGTCCACGCGGTTCCTTAAGTATACAAATTTGGACAAGCTTCAACCAAAAAATTTCAACTTGAACTGTTTAAAACATACTTATGAATATCATCACATCGGAAACAAATCTCTGTTACATATATGCATTGAAGTCATACAGTCATTGAAGGCGTATAAAAATGAACATTTGTGATAAATGGGACTCAAAATTTTGCTTCACAATATCTCATAAAAATAACAAGAATGAAATAAAAATTGGGTGACTTTAGAGGCTTAATTGGGTGAATTTTATTTATTATCTTTCAAAAAGTAGTGTCCTTTGCAAAGTTGTGCATTTCATGTTAGAGGTATATAGAGGTAGGAATGTAACAGTTTAAGACGTTTTTGGCATGTGACCTCTATTGCCATGGCAGAGATTCAGTAGTCTCTGGCTGTCTTGTTTCGACCTTATCTTAATGAACCGACACTCACTAATCGTCCTGGGCGCTCCTTATTAAATTCTTGAGGTTCTCCAAATTCTATACAGTACACAGATTGCATGTGCTGGACCTTACAGACTGAAACTACAAAAGCTACCTCATCTAAAAGGTTTTAGTGGCACTGTTATTTATAAAAGGCTTAATAACAGTTATTACTATTTCCCTCACGGATCACAAAGGATATTTGTGTCATCATTTGAATTAGTCATCAAGATATGGCGCGTCCTAATAACTATTATCCTACGAGCGATATTAATTCTGTGCCTAGTGACCTAGTCAGCGAAAGAAAACAGGAGAGTTAGTTAACGCAAAATTCACGATGACTTAAAATCCAGAGGGCTACCCGGTTCACTCTCAAAACTTAATGTATTCTTCCTTGGATCAATACACACCTCTGGCAAAACTGTGAGAATCCGATCGTAACATTTTGCGCAAACTTACTAACAGACAGACAGACAAACAGACGGTAACGAAAACGTTACCTTTTACCTATTTTTCACAGGTACAATTTTTATGGGGCAAATCTTTAATCTTAAAAAAGATTCTTTAAGGTGTTCGCGCATTTGAAGTGAGATAGTCTAAAAGTTAAGTCTTTTAGTAGAACGAAAGTGAAGATAATGCAACATGACTCCCTCGGGAATTACTGGCCAAGTTAAGTGGTGTTTACAACAAGCATCAAGATAACTCAATGTTGAACCTTACCACTAATGAATGCGATAAATGACTACGGTATGACGTGGCTATGATTGATACCAAATCTTCTCTTGGTATAAAAGCAAATCCCTGTCGGAATAAAAAGAGGAGAGTGGTTTTCATGATGCAAATATCAGTGTGTTCACCGTCTTCATTAAAGAGGGCAATGGTTATTCCACTACCGTTGATGTGTACGTGGTAAAGTATAGTTTGCGCCTTCAAAGAATCGTTGCTATGCCAGATAGCAGCAACAAATTAACTAGACCAAGCGCAGCATCCTCCAAAACTCCCTATGTAACTAAGTTCACATAATAAATTGGGTTAATTTAAGATAGCCCTTCACACAAACAAATGTTTCACTTAGTTTAAAAGGATGTCTGTAACATGAGTCATTCTACAGGGTTCTACTTTCTTGCTTCACAAAAAGCTCATACACAATGGTCTCCATTATGTCTTTGACCTAAAGAGTCCGTCTCCCTTCTGCTAAATGTTTCCTTTTTATTCCTAACAGGACGTTGAATGCCCAAAGATTCTATCGATCCTGACGTGAAGGTGAGGACATGATGCAAAAACAACCCATATAACTTTAGACTGTAGATACTAACAAAATTGGATCTTTAATCAGTACACTTATTTATTACCCCTGTGCTGATAATGACAAACGGAGATACACAACTTGAAGAACCGTTATCCTAATCATCAAAAGCCTTACATCAAAAACTTCAGACAACAAACAAAAAACAACGATAATGGAAAAGGATATTCTTGGAATAACACGAAAAGATAAAAAATGTTGTGGATCAAACAGAAAACTACGATGACAGATAAGGAGTGTACCAAACAATTGAAATGGATATCAGCAGGTCAGAGAAATTGACTGCCTGACAATACATGCATAAAACGAAAGGCGTATTGAGCACAAACAGGACAGAGGAAAGATTCTGTAAGAGGCAGAAACCATGCTGGCCAGTGGGCCTAAATGTTACGATGAGCATCACTTTGCGAAGAGTGGCTGAACATAGGAAGACATGAAAAGGTTTGGAGAAGGTCTATGTTGAGCAGTGGACTAAATAAGGCTGCTCTTGTTAAGTATAAAAGAATACACGGAATTTCCTCTACTGTGTGATATGAATTAAACTACATACAAGAGAAAGCGATCAAGTGGTCATTTGCTAACAAACATTTCTGGTTCACCATCAAGACTAGCTATTCATGATGTGCAAGGAACATTTAAAACCCTTACCTTTTCAAGGTACACCTTTCTCCCGCGGACAAGATCAAGTGCTTCTGTAAAAGGAACCTGTCGTAAGGGAACGAAAGCCACCGAAAATATTAACGTAATATCATAGTGTTTAGGTCCTTTATGACCTTCCTGAAAGGTTTGGAAGTATATTACTAGTTGTGTCTCAGAAATGAGGTATCTAAAATCATATACTTGTGAAATTTCGTGCAAAAGTGCTTCTACAAAGGCCTGTCAACCACTTTCAGCACATATTTGTATGTTGCCTACGGACTGGTGGCATTGTATTTAACTTCAACATTTACGACTGCATCACCAACAATTCTAAGTATTGATCGAGATTACATTAGGCACTCCTACAGTGTCAAGGATTTAACACCAGGGTCGTCTTAGTAGCGATGAAAAAGTACTCTGTAATGAACATGAATGTCCATACGTACTAATATTTTTGAAAAAGTGATTTACAGGTTCAAAGATGACTCCCTTCTGCTAATATCGTTGGCTTCAAGTCACGTAAATCGAATTAATAGTCTGCATACAAACGATAAAGCATAGAGACAGTTTTTTCTTTACCATATTGCGAAAGTATTTTCACGCAAACATTCTTACTTCGTGTTGTAAACTGCATTTAATGCTACATTTTGTGTGGTGAACTAATTATTGGAATAAACTTCAGAAAGACAAAAAAGTTAAGTCTTTTAAAGTAAGGTTTCGTTACTTTCAATTTTCACTTAACCTCTCGTGTTTACTCCTAATTTCCTTTCTTTTGTCCTTCTTTTCTTCTCCTTGCTCTCTATTCTTTCTCCGAAAGTGTTGTCCTTTTGGTGTTTTATAGTGCCCGGCTTTCATACCTCGTCTTCCATTAAGTTCATTTATGTAATATTTACCATCACAAATTTCTTAGTTCTTGTTTTTTAAAGTATCAAATACGTCCAGCCTGTTAAGGTCCCAAATACAAAATGAACCGATTTTTTATTGTTACATCTTTTCTTTGTCTAACGGGAGCGTCCGTAGTGGATTAAGGGTCCAATAACCCTACAATACAAAATCCAGGCTTCAAAACCTAGGGACCACGTTGAACAGAAGCACACATATTAGACCTTGACAAAGGTAGACGAGGGCATACGTCACCTCTTCATATCTGCTCGCAAACTATTATTAAATTAAAAAAGTACTGTTTTATGTTATAGTTGTATACTAGCCCCATGGCACTACAATTTTGCGAATCATTTTACTTGAGTTCAAATATTTATTGCTACCTTTTAAACTTCCATTTAAGAAGTAAAATTCTTTCAAGCTATTATTATTATGCCTTTCAAAAAACACGACTACTTTCTTCGATGTTATTCGGGTCAAAGGGACTTAAGTAGAAATGATTTTCGCAACAAAAACATCTGACTCGATTATTCTGTACTTTTGCTTAAGAAGTCGTTACCTTGTAGTAATCTGTTCTTTCGATGTATTCATTGAAAAGGTCAGCCCCAGAGTCCTTCAAATCATTTATTTTGCTCAGTTTTTCTTTCTGGCCAATCTGTCGATAGTATAAGGAATGAAGAAGGCATAAAAAGAATAAAAACCAAAAAATGTGTGACTTTTTCACTACTTCAGAATACAAGTTTTCAACTTTTCAAGAAATTTAACCTTTAAGTCTCGGTTATGTGAAAATCTATCTATCCAAGCCCATTGAGATCCCACTGCTGGGCAAAGGCCTCCCTCATGTGTATCCACTCCATTCTATTCCACGCGATCCTCCTCCATCCCGGTTGAAACTTCTTGATCTCATCTTCCCATCTTGTGAACTGTCGTCCTC
>JANTCA010074208.1:0-11779 GCA_024741275.1 Chironex yamaguchii
GGCAGAGATGGTGGTAAGGATGAAGGCAGAGATGGTGGTAAGGATGAAGGCAGAGATGGTGGTAAGGATAAAGGCAGAGATGGTGGTAAGGATGAAGGCAGAGATGGTAGTAAGGATGAAGGCAGAGATGGTGGTAAGGATGAAGGCAGAGACGGTAGTAAGGATGAAGGCAGAGATGGTGGTAAGGATGAAGGCAGAGATGGTGGTAAGGATGAAGGCAGAGATGGTGGTAAGGATAAAGGCAGTGACAGTAGTAAGGATGAAGGCGAGTGTAAAGGTAAGGAGGATTTAATACAGAAGACGAGTAAGAAGAATAAAATGAAAGTGAGGACAAAAGCAAGGATGAAGTCAGAACTACAGCAAGAATCAGAGCAGGAATGAAAAAACAAAAGACGAAAGTGAGCATGAAGTCAAAGAGGGTGGCAAAGACGAAGACAGCGTTCAAGGCAAGAATGGAGGCAACGACAAAGACCAAGATGAAGTGACGTAAGAGACGATGAAAGTGCACATAGCAATTGGCATCATCAAGTAAGAATTTATGACAATGCCAGTACACGAGACAACATTCATCTCCGCAGTGGAAATTAAAAAGGTTGGCTTGTTTTAGAATCTGTATTCTCGGTTCAAAATATATATTCTTACAGTTCTTACCTATCTTCTTTCAAAATATGACACACATAGTGACCACACGAAGTTGATGTTCCCATGTGACTAATAAATGCGAACAGCTGATACCCTGCAACAATAAAAAAATAAGACTAGTTCAGATATGGACATTAAAACAAGAGAGACTACGCCATGCAAGGCCACATAACACAGCAAGCATCTTAAACATACCTTGACTAGAGAGAGCACAATGTTGCCCATAATCTAATCTGCAGTATATTGGGGAGAGACTAATACTAACATACCAAGCGTTGCTACTTGATGATATGGAGCTGTAATACTTGCACAATATTTTTGTGGTACAAATTTTGAAAATCGGCTTGCAAACTTGCGGCATTGCACTAAAAACGTACTTAAAAGCTTTTTTCATCAGACACTCTTCAGAGCAAGAATCGTTAGAAAGGAAAGTATATAAAGGTTGCTATATATCTATACTGAATACTACAAATCTGGCCAGACTCCATCCACTCTTGGTACCACGAAAGCCACTTCTACCCATTGTCTAGTCAGGTGATCGGTGACTAAATCAGATTCCCTATCTTACTTCTGTATGCATGAGGGTGGTTAGACACTAGGAATGACTAGCCATCAAGCCTTGCAATGCACGGAGGATTACGGTTGCCTCTAGCAGCCGAACTACATGACGTAAAACAATGCAACCTGCAGGGCCTGGGTTAGGCCTGAATTCCAAACTAACCGCGTCCGAAAGTCTTCGACTTTGACGGACGAATATTATCCACCAAATCATCATGGGAAATGAAAACAAGATAAGTTAATAGCCGTGTTCACCATGCAAATACACCGTTGTAGGTATTCGCTTACCAACACATGATAGACAAAAAAAATTCAATAAGTACTTACTTCCCGTGCCATCGTTATATTTAGAGATTGTTTCTAAACCCGCAGAGTCAGATGCGGACGTATCAATGTCCATCGTTTCTAACTCATCGAGATGATTAAGTATCCAGTCTGTAGCACGTTCAACATCTTGTCCCTAAAAATGTAAGTTAGTTACCGTAACTGTCCTGTACATAAGAATTCGAGACAAACAATTTAATCTAACGGAAAGCGTAGGACGTACAATGTAGATAGGCCAATGGTGACGACGGCGAGAAGGCCGATAAAAAGGAGATGACAGAGAACGATTACCGTAAATCCTCCAATGAAAGCCCCCCTTCTTTTAAACGCCTCCCCTTAATAAACGCCACCCCTAAAAGTCGAAAATATGAAATAAACGCCTCCCTCTTTTAAACGCCTCCCTATAACAAACGCCCCTTCCCACAGTACTTGTGTTTAATATGATGATAGAGACTTTATAATTTTTGAAATGAACGCCCCCTTCTTTTAGACGCCTCCCTCCAATAAACACCCCCTTCAAAAGTCAAAAGTTAAATAAACGCCCCGGGCATTCATTGGAGGATTTACGGTACACTATACAATGGCGACAAGAAGAAAGGTGAAACAGATAAGGAGGACGACAAAACGAAGGTAAGAAGGGTGTTGAGTGAAAAGAGTTGTGGAAGGTAGAGGGAAGGCAATCCAGTTTCCAAATTATTACAAACTGTGTTTTACAAATTTTCGTAGAAGGAAAGCTAAAACAATAAGTCTACGCAATAAAATTGCCAAATATTTGGACATCAGAATCAGGTTCTAATGATAGGTTCTACTCACAGTAGCTTTCAGTGCCTTAATAGCTTGATCTCGAGTAAATCCCATACTCGATATCATCATGATCTTTTCGCTGTCTACGTCACCAGCATTCTCCTGTTGTTTTCCCTTTCTAGGAATTTTTAATGGCGCGGAAAAGTCTACGAGAGTAGGTAGGTCAAAAGTCACAAGCTGAACTTCGGAAATTTACCCTGTGTGAGATGAAAAAATTTCTTCCTGGTTTTCGGACTACAAGAACTTCAGAACAGAGGGTAGAGTATGGTTAAGGAAAGGCACCTGTGTTGTGAATTACGGGATAAATTGCATCCGAATAGGGACGCAAAAATCGCATAAATATTAGTGAAAATATATTAACTGCCTTTTTATCTACATTTATGGCCAACTCTGTTGGAGTAGGTAAGCACTTAAACAATCCTGTTATACATTCTTAGCTTTCTCGTATTATATTCTGCTCAGAGTCTTTCCAACGTTTCTAGAAAAGTACGAAAAGCGACATGTAAGTCGAAAGACCAGGAGTCGAACCAAACGCGATCAAATTTGATCGAATTCGATAAGAGTCATGCTTAGTTCCTACTGGTTAATCAATCTGCATAAGAGATTTTTGCATGACGCAATGTGTAGGCGAGAAGAAAGTCTCATTCAATTGCCATTCAATTTTCTTCGAATAAAACAGAACATTTTCTACTTTTTAAAGTTAAATTCAACAATTTGACGGGGCCATTCAACTTATGATTTCAACACTTACACGGTCAAACTTTGCCGAGTTCAACGATCGAATTCGACAAAGTTTGACTGTAAGGGCACCTTAAGATGATAACGAAAGTTGCAGTAACTTTACTTGACAGAAACAGGTTCCATTGTTCCATATTTTAAACACAACACCCCCAAAACAAACAGAAAAAAACCTGCCAAGAAAACAAAATGAAGTATTCTGTAATGTTTGCGGAGGACTGTATATGTACCTGCATCACCCATATGCTCTAATACCCAATTCATGGCCTCTTCAACGC
This sequence comes from Chironex yamaguchii, assembly GCA_024741275.1. Taxonomy (NCBI): domain Eukaryota; kingdom Metazoa; phylum Cnidaria; class Cubozoa; order Chirodropida; family Chirodropidae; genus Chironex; species Chironex yamaguchii. Next base: position 3,345 of record JANTCA010074208.1, read on the forward strand.
CTGTACATTTATAAAATACGGAAAAAATGCAATTAATAAAATCTCTATAGCACTAGAAAAAGCAGACAAGAATCTTTAAAAGACAGATGACAAGGCAGTGATCTTACAACAGAATATGTAGGATTTGCAAGCCTATGACAAAATGTGGGCAAACAGATATTATTTGTAATATACACAGTTCTTGTTTTAATCAACAATCAATACAATTTGGTAAAGAAAAACTTGGCCAGTATACAGAACGACTCCACCGCCAGCATAATCGTTCTTTATAAGACAAATAATAAATTTCACGTAATAATTACAACGTAAGATTACCTGCATTATTTGTGTGAAAAACTGCCTTCCTACAGCCTTCGTACGCGAATCCCATTTCAACTAACTGCCTCACCAACAGCTCGTTAACTTCTGGTTCTGAAGGGCAGTAACATAGAAACACAAGACATTCCTGCCGATTAACATCAGAAATACAAAACATTTCATACAGCAGAGGACGTGACTGGTATGTTAAACTTTATCTTACCTGAATTACGCAGAAGCTTAAATGCGAAGTTGCAAATAATGTCCTTATAAAGATATGTACGTAAGTCACAAACTTAATCATAAACCGAATCTGTGCATGCCATATGAAATACATAAGTTGCATGAGATGTATTACATGACGTACCGGGCTGTGTTTCCTCCTCCGTCGGTAATTCTTCTTCTCCGGGTTGAAGTCCTTTCCCTCTTAAGTGATTAATATCTAATTCATCCGGTATATCTAAAGAAACATCTGCCGGAAAAATAAAAAATTACAAATTGAATACAGATTACCTCAAAAGGTGGCAGCACTAATAACACGAGAGACAACAACACAAAACCAACAAGAAAGTAAATTGAATACCAATGGTTGCTTTATGTCTCACCTACCTAATTTTTTGGGAACCCAATCATTCCCAATTGTAAATTTCCGCATTTGTAATACCAAATAGTCTGGAAAAGTAGCAAATCGCGTTGTTCTGTAAATAAAACGAGATAGTGAATCATTAATTTCAAGCGAGGATTATAATTTCGAACAAGACTTCTTTCGATTACTTCCGAGGTATAAAATGACGAGCTATAGAGACAAGAAACAATCGTGAAGAGATCTTTTGACGATTATTATCTTCTCACGTTAATACAAATACGAATTTCTAAAGAGCACTATTTCGGGGTCGAAATAACCGCCGGTCACCGGTCATGACCGGCTCTAAATTTTGGCAACTTCAGTAAAATGACCGGCTGTGCCCGAAAGGCTTATCAAAACTTTATATTTCAATAGACTAGATTTAATTCCATGGTAAAGTAAAAGTGCGTCGAACTTATAATACTATTCATACGTATGTTCTAAGAGCTTAAGAGGCCGGAGCGTTTGCCCCCGGACTCCAACAGGGGGCTCAGAACAGCCCAAGATTCCAGTTCAGTCTTGACACACTAAAAAGTGACCGGCACCACAAAAATCTCTTATTTCGACCCCTAAATATGTTTATCTAATACATTTGTGTGAGAAAGGCTTATCTTCATTAATGATGCATATTAACCCTGTAACCTCTTTCATTCCTTTACCAAGTTAATGAGATCAAGGATAGCCAGTTGTAATGTTTTTATTGAAAGACTCGGAATAACACGTAGTAAGGGTATGTTTCTATTTATTTCACTCAGAAATAGCCAAGAAACACGGCTTAATAGTAAGATTTTTGTGCCACATTTCTTCGCACGAAAAAAATACCTATGCAACTGCGACTGGTTTTGTTTCCTTGAGAAAGAAACAATGTCAACAGCTAATCAAAAATGTATTTAAAAAAGATAACAAACAGATTTACTTCGTGGCAGTTGTCTTGCACTTGGCTTCGGTACTGTAAAAATCATCGATCTGCTCTGGCATTGTGAATGCTTCTATGCAAGCTGAAAGCGGTATCCTGAGCCGTACAACCTCGGAGGAATCGATTTTTTCATTCCTTGATTCGGCATCCTTTCGCCTCTTCTCAAATGCATTAACCTCTGGTTTATTAACAGCAACATCAAGTGGAATAGGGAGCATCCACGTGATGTCTTCCCTTTTTGAGTATTTCACCTTTTGACTTGTCAAACACTGAAGTTTCTCTTCAAATTGGAACGAAAACTGATCCTTTAAACTACTGTCTCTTCCACTTGCTTGATCTTTGATAGCACGCTCGTTTCTTTCTACTAATGACATCAGGTGTAGTAGAAACTCTTGGGCATCTTGTTGTCGATTACTGGAAAATTCCGGATGCCCTTTACCAATTAATGCTTTGACCATCTGTGGTCGAATACCAGTTTGCATTGGCTCAGTTACATCATCGGGGGGAGGTTCAGAATATTTTCCAGACAACAGACCAAAGCCAAGTTTGGCCCTAAAGAGATAGAACACCAAATATTACTCTACTGTGAACGTATTTATCACATTAACCAAGATAAGAATCTACAAACAAGTCCTTATAGGAATAAACGACACAAAATATATATTTACTGTGAAATAAGATACCATAATAACCAAGAAAGAACACAAAGCTAAGTTTGGTCCTTCACAGGATACAAATCACAAAAATTGCTCAACAGTGAACTGATCACTTTAATCACTAGTAAGTGTCGACCAGTGTTGGTCTACTAAAGCATATTGACAAAAACCACTGAGTACTTAAAGTTTGCATTATAAGGGCACAACACACGACGAGTATATTGCAGAGAGGAGGGCCTTTGCGAGACAAGGGGTGGACTGCCAATGAAAATACTGTGATAATGTCTAAAAACCTAAAAATCATTGTATATGGATAAAGTTTGAAATAAGGTTTCTTCGTTTTAAAAAGATCAAATGGTCGCATACCAAAGGTTCAAAGAGTGTCACACAATCTCATCAAGATTCAAATCCATTCCAAATAACATTATTGTTTTTCTTAAAATTAATAACTTACAAGGTAAACAACATGTAAGTCACCCCTCACCACTTGATAGCCCCACTGATTTCATCAAGAGTGAAAAGTACACAGTATATTCTTTTTGGAGAACAAGTACCTAACACAGGAACGTCTTGCTTTCCGAAATTTTGTTGTGTAGACGAATGTGTTCTGTAATCAGTAGAAATAGCAAAACCACGATATAACCCTTTGATTTTTTACACTACACAGGCCATCCCTTCGAAATGACCGTCCCCTGAGTTGTGGGTAATCTGTAATACAACGCCAATGCGTAACGCAGTTAACAATACAGCTGTCAATTGCTTTGGTATGATCTGTGTAAGAATGTAGTTTTATCTTCGATGGAAAAAAGGAAACAACTTCTAATAACGATGCATTCTTACATTTGAACCTCGAAGTTTTCTGCCGGTGGTCCTGGAGTTGTCCTGAAGATATTTTCTGCCAGAGAGGCATACCTTACAAAATAAAACCAAAATGATTTATATGTCCACGCCGGTATGTACAAAGAATCAGAATTTCATTACAAAACAACGAAGCTACTCTCGTCTAATGTACAAGGACGATAATAAGAGGAAAAGCTCTGCTTATAAAAATCACAGAGAACAAAAATGGGTTAATTTCCAAACAATAGTACCGATACAGAAGTATACTAAAAGATCTATTATTAAGAGGTTTCATATATTCTTGCTGCAAAATAAAGCAACTTGTTAGGTAAGACAATAGTTCTGAGACTCAAAATTCTCCATATTAGATACTGAATGTCATTAACAGATGAATATAATTAGGACATGTCGGCAACGGTATACACAAACCTGTCACAATTTTGCCAATAAAAATGCTCAGATTTGCATGAATGTTGCAAGAGATAATAGCAACAGAGTTGGTTTCAATTATTCATTGCAATAACCATGATAAGCTCATACCTGTTCACAAACTCTGGTATGGAAAATAGGACTTGCATCACGGAATTCATGTAGCAACTGTATTTAAATGTGACAGAAAAACCTTTTCAATGCTAGAAAAAGCCACTAAATACTTGCGGCGTACCATGCACTTCCACTATTTAAGTTGGGAAAAGGGGGTGAGGGCAGAATGAGGGCAGGGTGAGGGCAGAATGAGGGCAGGGTGAGGGCAGGGTGAGGGCAGGGTGAGGACAGGATAGGGAGGCCAGGAACTTTGATAGTTGCTATCTCAGTAATACCTTTTACACTTGTCGTAAGGAGTCTAAGGATAGCTGTCGATAATGATCTGATATCAACTATCAACCATCTTTTATATGTGTACATCAAACATATATTTAAGTGTTTCCTAATCAAGATGTAAACAAATAGTCAGTTAAGCCCAAACTTTTGCGTGTAAGATTAATCCAAGACAAGTATACTTAATGTTGCTGAAAAGTTAATAGTAGAAGTAAGAATTACCAACTATTTCAAAATAATTCAATGTAAAATTATTTGATTAGCCAAGGCAACCTGCCATCGCAAGACTAAACGTTGTAGGTCGGATTTTCGCGTATGAAAAGTTTTCTTCATAAAATAGCGGTTCCAACGTTTGTCTATTATATCAACCTAGCATACGAGGATACGTGCATTGATTTCCATGTACAGAACACGGAGTGCAGTTCACATAGGCTTAATGCATTGTGCCGAATGACTAACAACGAAAAATATTAAGAAGTATTAGCTTCAGATTGTTACGATAGGTTCGATGTAATGTACCATGCAATATAATATAAATGATACTAACAAACTGAGTACTATTGACAATATCTACTCGTGGAGTTTTAGCTGCAGTGAAGACAATCAAACAAAGGCAGTAAAAGGGTCTTACCTGTTCCCTAGATTAATCATTCCTGTATACCCAGGCCCGTGTAGAGGTAACAATTTCTTACCAGATTCCTATAAGAGCATGAAGATTATACAACGTTATAACTTGAAGCTTAATAACGATGATTAGAATGTTGGTAAACTGTCATTTTAAGAAATCTCGAGGGATCATTCCTATCCTTGAAGCATCTTTTGTGACCTACGGCAAGATGTCTAAGGACACAAATTAAGAACTTTTTTCTGTTACCAAAGAATTGTACCATCGTGTGTTTAACTACGCAAACAACGTTGGTGACACACTTAAGGCAAAATGCTGTTACAAAACAGTCAAATGCATAGCAGAAAACCCTAACCTCCGTCACAAGTTTGCAGTTCTATGCTACCGATTTGGAAAAATACAAATTGTTAATTACAGGGATAGTGTTGCTTCGACGCTAGTCTTGAGAGAAAGCTAGTTGAAACTGTTTTGATTAGCAAATAGACAAACAGTAGAGCACTAAAGTTAGTTAAAATACTGTAATTCTAACAAACAAATAGACTAAACATTCTATGGTATCAAGAAAGCCAACAAGCTGATTGAAACAGGTGATGTAGACAAATTTACCTGAATTGTGTCCCATTCTGCTTTTAGGCTTAAATTTGCCTCGATTTCAAGCTCAGTCATCGTCTTGTCGGTCTAAAAGTTTAGAGAAAAACCAAAAAGATGTAAAAGACCCTAATGGGTCGAAAAAATCATATTGTTTTACTCTAAGATTAGGCAAAAAAAATTATGGAATACACGGAAAGGGGTAGGTTATGGTCACGTTTCTGCCAAATACGATCGAAAAAGAAACAAAAATTTAGCTTGATGGAAAGGAACGTTGCCAGCATTTATTCACCGCAGGTCCATAATCAGTACCTTTTCCATTTGAGCGATATTGATTCCAAAATGGAGCAGATGCTTTGCCAAATGTGGATCTTCTACCATATCGTCTTCATCGTATGAAAATACGTCTAAACAAGAACAGAAAAATTCCTCACATCGCATATATTTTTTGCAGGTACTCCTTAAAAGTTCATCAATACCTCTCCTTTTGTCACGAAAATATGGGATATAAAGCGTAATCAGATGAAAACATGAATATTATCCACCTCTCTCCCTCCAGGAAAGGTAGCATCATCTCCATATACTACGGGTATTAATCTAAAAGCAAACGACATATTTCATTCAGTGCAATAAATTCAAACTCATTCTTGTTTGCTACAACTGCGAGGAATCTTTGATCATCTAGTCATGCTTCTTTAGTAAACAATCACATCTATACATGACCTACCACTTCCATTACAAGCTGTAGCATTCATTGCCACATTATCAGCATTTTCCCTCCTACTTGCTAGCAATTAAAGTGGTTCAACGTACCGACAGGAAAAAGATAACATCCAGCCAGACTTATAGAAAGGGCTATTTAGAGTATCAAAACAAAATTAAATGGAACTATGTTCACTGATTTTCACACATTTGACAGTCGAAAGCGGCTAGGAAGGGGCGTGGGAAGCTATACTTGACAGTCTGTTATTTTCGTTAGCTCTGGCACAATCAACACTAACTGACTGTCCATCATGGTCTTGTTCACTAAAAATATAGAAGTCAATAAATGTGATGAAAAACTATGGCGGATGGCAATGGAGAAAGGTCTCTTTGGGTTTACAAACATAAAAAGTAATACAACGGCAACAATGACTTTACTTGTAACTGTGCTTACCTGCACCATCGGGGGTTATTGTACCAAGTTTAACGGCCAACGGGTACTTGGTGGAATTGTAGTAATCAATGGCATGGTTATTTCCGCCAGAACCTATTCGAGTAAGAAATTAGATTTTACAATTTAATCTATGGCTATGGAAGAACAATTCTCTTTCATTAGACTATGGAAGAACAGTTCTCAAAATGTAACTCACAATTTATAAAATGATCAAAGTCTTGCTTCATGGCTTCGAATGAGTCATGAAACACTTGGACATTTGAAAACGAAATACAGGCTGTAGCATAACGGCATACTTGGTTTATCATAACGACTCTGTCTTACGGCGGCAAAATCAGTGACACATTTAGTGTTTCTCATTTACAACTGGTTCAAGACGAGTTTCTGTTTTGGGTTATTAGCGAGCGTACTTTTTGCTGTGGCGTCCTATATGGCCCTAATAAGGACTTGACGTCTGATAATATCAATCACATTTTGAGGCAAATTTACGTACAAATTTAGGTTATTTGGAAGAACTTGATGACTTTTCCGTGATCTAAGGACGACTGGAAGCATGCATTGGCCTTTGTTTCCAGTGGAGAGGATGCAAAATCTACTGATTGAAAAGCATAGTAAACATGTTGGGGAGGGTACAAGTTTATAATTCTAACCAATTACATTATATCATCTACTGACTTTATCTACTGATTGAGAAGCACAGTAAATAACTTGGAGAGGGTACAAGTTTACAATTGCTTTATATGTAAAGTCTACAAGATTCGAAACGCGACTCCGGTTATAATTGAGTGAGTAAATGTTTCTCATCCCTGTCATTGGCATTCGCTTAAATACTTTTGCATGATATATCCACGCTATATATACCAGAACTCATTTAATCATTGCACGATGTGCATGATACGGTTCATCAGCGCACTCATACTTTGGTTGATTCACTGTACCCTTGACCATAACAAATACACTAGGGCACAGCGGAATATTTAAGTCTGTACCGTACATTCACGTACTGTTGAAGGTTGTAACTGGCAAAAAACTCACCATCATAATAACGGCGTCCACAAAGAATCGTACCATCGCTGAGATTCATCCACAAATTATCTGTCTTGTCACACATCGCACATTGCCACCCCCTAGAGCAGAAAAGTTTATTTTGATCTTAAATGGAATCTCCAATGACATTAGCTCGTTTCTGCCGAATGTAGTTTACTTTCTCTCCTTCAGTAATGTCATTTATTCCAACAAGGTTAATATTCCATTACAAATCTCCAATATTACAATTTCAAAGTTACCGTCATCTACAAACCTATGCAGCTACAGTATTTGTCTCTGTGATCTACAAAACTGCTCACGAGACGTTTCATAGCTATAAATGCTTTTTTCTCCTTCTATTCTTTAACTTGAAAACTTTATTCCTAAATTGGTCTATTCGATGTCTTTGTCACAAAACATTTTCCCCAGAAAAAAGGTATTTAGCTCTTCTCTAGTACATATATTTAAAAAATACAAAAAGTCCACAGCACTATACACTATAGAATGGAATTAAAAAATACTGACCTTGGTGGAACTTTAACTCCATTTTCTAATTGCACCAGAGTATCTGCATGTCTAAACAACAAAACACGGATGTATAATGCTTTTGATACAAGTTCTCGAGTAACTGTTACAAGAATATTAAATACAAAAAAAATCTCGACACCTTTACGCATTTTTATACATCTGCATTCGCACTTGATCAGGTCTTTGCATACATCTTCTATTACTATACACAGATTGAAGACTTATGTCGTAAATGTTGTGTACTATCGTCTAGTAAAGCAGATGAGATCAGATGCTGGAGCAGACGAGATCAGATGCTGGAGCAGACGAGATCAGATGCTGGAGCAGACGAGATCAGATGCTGGAGCAGACGAGATCAGATG
>JANTCA010074219.1:0-15204 GCA_024741275.1 Chironex yamaguchii
AGAAAATAATCTTTTAATAACTCGAACTATTTTCACTTATCGGCCAAAGTTCGAGTTATAGAATGTCCCGATAAGTCAAACATTCGATAACTCGAACTATTTTTTTGGTCCCTTGGAGGTTCGAGTTATCGGGAGTGTACTGTATATGTAATACCACTGATGTATAATCCGCCTTTTGTGACATGTTGAGATGACATTTTTTGTTGCCCTTGCTATAATGCATAAAACCTAGCACTGCGAATGGAAAAATTAGTGTCTTTGTTTCATTCACACTGTTAATCATCAGGATTTTCTTAGATGCTTGGTATTTGATTCTGCCCCCTTGATTCATGACTGCACTACTTTTGATTCCACTGAATGAATTGAGGTATTCTGATGCATGTACAGTTGTTGATTTCTTGTGCACCAAGCTGACAATTTGCCAACTAATTGATGTCAGAAGTTGTTAGATTTAAATCATTTAATTTGCTTGACTAAAATTATTCTTCCCTTGTAGCCTGGGAATGACTTTGTAGAGGACACAGACATTGTGATGACATGTGTTCACGTGAGTGATTCAACATCGTTGGTTTTTCATTTGATTCTGTAGAATGTTTAAAAAATTCCTCTGTTATGAATATAGTTTTTCATTAATCGAGATTAACAACAACAGAGCCTTTAAAATGAAAATTAGATAATTAAGGACACGTAGACTAAGTACATGAATATGATTGGCTATAAGCATCAGTGCTTCATTCACCTGTATGTAGTCTTTTGACATGACTCCATTTCTTTACTCAGGTAATCACATTATTGAGTATTTATTCGTATAAACTGATTAATTTGGTCATAGTTAATTTAGTTGCTAAGATTGAATGTGTTTGAGGAGATTGTCAATTTGAGTGTACTTAGAATTTTCCATGTAAACTATTTATGATGCAGGTGGTGTGGCTAGTTCAGAGTGGGAGGTTGGTTGTATTTATGCTTATCCCATGATTATGCACCCGAGATATAAAATCATCAGCAACCTTATCCTAGCAACCATAGCACCATATTTTAGTGGATTGCACTTCTCTGTCATTTGCTTTCTAAGATGATTCGAGGTCATTTTGTTGATGAATGAGCCTTGGGTACAACTTTGGAACGTGTCAGGTTTCATAGAACATGTCATGTTTAACAATCCCTCTCTTTGTACTCCTGTAGCACTTTGTGGTGTTTGGTATACACCATTGCAATGATCATTGTCATGATGATGGTTCATTCTACTGTTTGCTAAAGATCCTTTCCTTCTGCAAAAACTAGTACTAGCTGTATCATGGTCGGGTGGTTGGCTACTGAATCGGGTCTCCCATTTGATAGGATTAACCTTACTGGTCTTGGGTGTGTGGGCACCTAGCAGGACTGAAAACAAGACCTGTCAAAGGTGGAGTAGCTCCTGGATGAGTGAAACGGGTCGCATTCCTGGTTACAACGGCCGTGTCCCCCAGTGCAGCGCTACAGGTTGGGGTCGAAAAACTGGCTACTGCGGAACAAAATTTCTCAATTGACAGCTGGCACGTAAGAACGTTAAAACCTCTGGGAAAAGTAGAATTAGTGTATGAGCTAAAAAGGTACACATGGAACACCATCAGACTAGATGAAATGTGCTGGCAATAATCAGGTGAAACTGTGAGAGAAACAAAAACACGAGAAAGGTGTAGGTTTTATTTTGCACAAAGATACCGTAGGAACAGTACTGCTTTGTGAACCTGTTAACAGCCGAATTACACGGATGAGGTTAAGTGCATCAAAAGGAAACAACTCTGTTGTCCAGATGTTTGCTCCCACTTGAGACTGAGGAAGGAGTAGACGCATTTTATCAAATCAGGCAATTACTAGACAAAATACCGAAAGAAGACATTAAAATACTGATGGGTGCCTTGAATCCAAAAATTGGATCTGATACAAATGACCATTGGCTTGGACCTTTGATACGTTTGGTTTGGGTAGCACAAATAAACGAGGACTCCACGTAATGGAGTTTCCAAACCTGCACAATATGATTGTAACTAACATTAAATTCAACCATGAAAAGTCAAGGGTAGTTACTTGGATATCACCAGATGGTATTAACGGAAATCATTGATTATATTCTGTGCTGTGCAAGTTGTGCTCATGGACATAAGACCAGGAGCAGACATTGGCAGTGACCACAACTTGGTAATGATGACCATGAAAATGAAGCTAAAGCGAATACCTAAACTAAAATCAGTGAGACTTGTATACAACGGACGAACTGAAGAAAGATACAGCGAGGAGTAAGTTTGCTGTGAAAATTGGAGGAAGATTTGGGTTGGAATCCCGCCGATTGGAACAAGTGAGTGTTCAGTGGACTGACAAATTTAGATAGGAAGTTACCAATTGTGCTGATACTGTACTTGCGAAAGCTCGGAAGAAGAGGCAGAGTTGGATGACAAACGACATTTTAATGAAATGTGATGAGAAAAGTCTAAAAGCCAAGAAGAACAACAGTAAAGAAGACTATGAAAGATATCTATGTGCAGACATTGAAGTAAGGAAATATATCACAAAGGCTAAAGAAGAATATCTCCGAATGAAATGTGTTGACCTGCAAGAAGATTTCAGAATAACAAGCAAGGTAATATTGAGAGCCTTAAATAACAGAGAGAAGCCGTTTGCAAATCAAATTATGGCAGGAGAGCAAGTTGAGTTTTGTGAAGGCAGATTTACTATTGAACAAGTAATTAATGTGGGAATTTTGTCCGAGAGACTCAAGAGATCAGCAGCAAAAATCGCACAACAATTTCATTGACTTTAAAAAGGCTTTTGACAGGGTTTGGCACCAGGCCCTGCGGGCCAGTGTGAAGAAGCATAATATACGTGTTCATATTGCAGACCTCATTGAACGACTGTATGAGGAAAGGAGTTTTGCGGGTATGAACTGCTTTGGTTTGGGGAAATGGTTTATGAGAAGTGTTGGTGTACGTCAAAGTTGCTTGTCGTCACCAGCGCTATTCATTATCTTCCTAGAATAGATTATGACGGATGCCCTTTGTTAGTAGAAGCGTCAAACAATAGCAAATATTAGATTTGCCTTTGATATTCATCTGATTGCTGGATCCAAGGAAGAATTGTCGGAGTTGACAAACCTGTTAAATTCTACATTAGCTAGATATGGAATGGAATTTGGCTGAGAAGAGTAAGATTATGACAACTGGAGAACATAAGCTTGAACATAGTGATATCATTTGCGAATAAATGAAAGAGAGTTGGATGTAGCAAATAGGTTTAGCTATCTTGGCTAAATAATTAATATTGAGGCTAACCTGTGATATGAAGGTCCAGTGATGAATAGCAATGGCAGCTGCACAGCTGACTAAGTTGAATAAGATCTGGATCAGCTGTAACGTTAGAATGAGAGTCAAGCTAAATCTTCTACATGCCTTAGTATCATGAATAGTATTGTATGGATGCTAGACATGAACATTCACAACTAGTATTGAAAGAAGATTAACAGTGTTTGAAATGAGATTCTGTCGCAGAATGCTCATTATTTCCTGGAAAGACCACCACGCCAATAAATAAGTGCTGAATGAAATTGAAAAGGTAGTAGGGAGAAGGAGAGATTATCAGAAACAGCAAGAATGGTTTGGCCGCATATTCAGAAGGAAAGGATCTTTAGCAAACACCATAATGAATATATACAGACATGATTTAAATTTCAAACACTTGTGTGGCATCTGAGTTTGATTACACCCTTTAAAATCTGCAGACGTGGAGACAACTTCCTTTAATGTATATTTGATGGAATTTTGATAATGTACCAGAGGATTTAGATCGGGTGTATTATTATTGACACTGAAAAATAGATCAAATCCTCACATCTTTAGTAAATTCAACGTTAAATTATTTACCTTGTTTTTCCGTAAATCTGACGAGATTGGTCACAAATTTACAAAAGCGACGGAGTTTACGCCAGACAGTTTAAAGGGACTTTGTTTTCTTCAAAAAGGCACTGAAGGTGCAAACGTAACCTCATTTGTTATTGGCAACTAACATAGAAACGTTTTTCTAAGTCTTCTTGACCTTCAACAATTGAATATCTTTAAACTTTGTTGGCATGGAGGGTATCTCTTGAGTGGAAACTTTATTTATTTATTTTGCCAGTATTTACAGTCATTACAATCAGGTCATACATAGAACTATTTGTTTCTGTATGTAGGTGACGGAAGAGCTTGAAAGTTTCCTATTATTGTATACAAACCTAATCTTTCCAAATTAGAGGGTCAAAGCTAACCCCTTGAAGGTGAGAATGGCCGTTCTTCCTATGCTCGCTTGAACTAGCACTCGTCACGCTAAAGGATGCTACGCCGCTAATCCTCTACAAGATACTATCATGAAAACTTGGAGGCAGCATAGGAACTCTCATAATTTTGGAGACAGTTGTGGAACGGTCCTGTTCAAAATCGACAATATGCGCGAAAAGTTATAATAAGCGCCACTTGAGCGCAATATCTGAACTGCCTTTGCTACGTAGCAGACGGCTTTCTAGTCTGGGTTTAGATCGGATACCGCCCTATGAAGGAGCGCCGTAATAGTGTAATGTAATTAGTGACAGGCCCACTCCCTGGAAGGATTACGTCCTGTTTGACTGCGAAATAGCACCCAGACTGCTGTAGGAAATGAGACACACACCAGTGGGTTGAACACAGTTGGGCGACCTTTAATAAGGTTAATAACGCGTGTACTTTCAGAGCAGATGGTGATTTGGGCGTGGCAAGTTGATTATAGGACGAGAAAGACGTTAAAACTAACGCTGAGTACGTCGGTCAAGCTAACGAGAACGGCAATAATGACCAAGAAGATGAAATTTTCTAATTAACGAGCAGACGTCAATCTTTAGGAGGTCCCTATGAGCTTGACACTGCACAAAAGCTACTAGTTAATGAAATATTGGATATGACTCACGAACTTTGAAAACGCACAAGCTTTTTGTTGTCAAACGCTTTGACTTGCTCCAGTAGTAGATATAGAACTTTGTCTTTTCGTGGGTGTGTACAGAGATTAACTGATTACTTGGGAGAAGGGCCCCACAAGATTACAGACTGTGTTGGAATACCCGTAATAATTTATCAGCAATAATTGATAAAGTAAGCTGTTTGCAAAGGTAGAAGAATTACAAAGCATTCTGAGTCCAAAATCCTATCGTTCGGGCGCAATCGATTACAGTTGGTGCCCTTAAATGTTTGATTTTGGGTCTTAAGTTGACTGAGGCTATACGCAGGGGTTTTCTAGAAAAATAAAGGGTTAAAGACAACAGATCATTGAAAGATAAGGTAAAAATGATGTTTTTATCCAAGACTTGCACGTTACGGAATAGATTGGTGTAATAACCGTATTTGCTGGATTTATTGCAAATTTTCAAAGAGAGGTGGACTGCTATTACACACCGGATGAAGAGATCAATTTGGAAGAAAAACCGCCAATGGACACCTAATGGGGCACTCTTGTATTTCCATCGCCTCAGAAAGCAGGTGACATATCTGTCGTTATATGGATATTCGAACAAATAAATCCGCAAACAACAGTGGGAAAGTCCGTGATTCCACCGGGAATCGAGCCTGCTTCTGTGCAAATACCAAACCAAGTGACCTTTGGAGCTTCCGGCATCAGTAATACAACTTTCTCACTCTCTCACCACTCAGGTCCTGTATGGGTAAAGATCGTATCTAGGTTAACACACAAAATGGTCGGTTTTCCTTGCGAGTTCCTCCACTCTTTACTCTTTACATTGTACACTTGATAGCAAAAGAAGAGCCTGGTTATTGCTACGGTCCTTCTTTCTGGATAAAACGTCTGAAGTTCCCCTTTGGCCACGACCTTCAAGGTTTTAGCCATTCTGTTTTAGACTCCACAGACCATTTGACCACCTGATTGTAGTGTTCGTCCTCGCTGAGTCTTACCTTCAACACTACCGAGACATCATCTGGCGTTGGGTGAGTTTGCCCTCAGCTAAGAAGGACGTTCTATCTACCACAAATATAAGCATTGTAATTTACAAAATTTCGTATCAGTGTGACGCCAGTTATGTAGGCCGGACGTCCAAAAGCATAAATAGAGTCAAGCGACGTCTACCAAGAAAAATTCACATAAGTTCCGCCAGCATGCGCAAACAACCTTTGTTATTGAGTCCTGCCCTTTACGTAAGCAATGTGACTGCTATAGAATATCATGTCCTAAATAACGCACACTGAGGATCTTTTTAGCAAAGCTTGGTCTACATCCCGTCTTTGTATTCTAAAGGCGATTTATATTAGGGAGCATAAACCAAGCCCTTCTAGACAGAAGGAATTTGTTGTTCCACTATGACTGTTTAACTAGCCCTTGGCCCTTCACAATTTCCTGGACACATCTTCGGATTTTTATTCTGTAGTATATTGCTCATTGTTTGCCCTTGCCCAATCGTAGGTTCGTTTCTGTCGTATTGGTCAATTTTCGATCCTACAAATTTATCATTATCGTGTTTTAACATGATCAGTGTCAAACGAAAGCTTTTTAGATGAGTTTGTATTTAAAATACATATGGTTGCCCCTTTTGGTCTTATGAAACAGGTATTTTTACACTTAATTTCCCTTTGAAGTTAAGATATATATACATTTCATGTGTCCTATTTTCCCCTTTTTTCCTCCTCTAGTGGGGCTACTTGAATGGATGGAGGATTTTAAGGGATGGCAAGCGAGTGAAGGTATACGTTTATGACGAATTATCTATATTTGACGTATATTGAATGTATTGTTCTTTGGGATCATGTTCTTCACGAAACGGCGTTTTGTTTGAAACGTGCTGAAAATGATGCGTGTAAGAAGAACATCTCTACAATACCCTTGGGAACATTCAGACGGCCGTTCCGTCGACGCTGACTTTGCTCCGTCTATGCCCTGTTTAGATAATCACGGTCATTTGCTGCTTTTCTTCCTTGATCCCGCTGTGCAAGATCGAGTTACACAGCAACTTGGCTTTGAAAATGGCTCGGTAATCATGGCTGAAAGTTGACTTATTTGAAGTTGTCTGGAGTATAATACTCTTACGTTCTAATACTAGATCTCCTAGTGGCCACTACAGAAAATCAAATCTTTGTCTGCACTTTAAAAATATCCCAAGACCATCACAGTAGTAAGTTTTAATTGAGCCTACATTAATTTAGCCAACGTAGCAGCACGTCTTGGTTGCAAACTAACTAGATAAGTTAACAAAGACGGAAAATAACTATGCTAACCATTCACACACATCCTCATTACCGAGTCCTCGTTATGAATATATACTATTTGAAACGTCTTACAATATGCTGGAGGATATAATTCTCCTTAATCCTAAATCACTCGCAACAACTAGTATTTCAACTGATTAACGCTGAGTAGACAGAGTACTGAAAACGCTGAAGTTGGTTTAGGAGCTTTCGTCAGTAAGACGGAACGGAATGGAGCATATACAGATTTTAAAGGGTATTTTACTCTGTCCGGTCGACGGAATGGCTGTCTAGGCTTCATTTTGAAAAGAGTATAAGGCACTTGTACTAAAAAACTAACTTAATAACCCTCATATTACTGTACTTTTCCGTATTGGGAAACTGGGTGCACTGTCTGTATATATAGCAAAACAATGATAGATTTTTATCTCGTTGTCTTTGATGTTTCCATTATACTATGAACTTGAATGAAATGTAGGTAGGGCTTGAGCATAACACTTTTAAATACTAGTTTAGATAAGTGGAAGTAAGTCATTTAGTGTTGAAATTTAAATTCAGTAAGTTTGAAAGTATTAGATGCTCATGAGATTGTAAGTATTTCACAGGTTTTCCTGTATATTACTTTGCAAAATGAACTATGCAGACGGACAGCTTTGCACGGATTGAGGGACTTAGTTTGTGCTGCCGTTTTAGCAACATGTATTTAACTAAACAATCACATTTGTCAGTGAAGTAGGGCATGAAAATGTTCTGTAGAGTACCTTGACTCGTGCCTGTTGTGTTTATATTTATAATGTTTATAATGTTTATATTTATAATGTTTGCAAATAGAGGGCAACGCCTTT
This sequence comes from Chironex yamaguchii, assembly GCA_024741275.1. Lineage (NCBI taxonomy): Eukaryota > Metazoa > Cnidaria > Cubozoa > Chirodropida > Chirodropidae > Chironex > Chironex yamaguchii. Next base: position 8,072 of record JANTCA010074219.1, read on the forward strand.
TCTTACGTTCATTTGCACGTGTGTTTTGGGACCCTTTGTCCAATATCTCCATACAACTTTGCAACACAACCCCTTTGTTCTCTGATGCTCCACGACCTCGAAGTTTATGAAAGCGTTAACAGTGAACCAAACTTTGCTTATAACGATCTTAGCATAGGCTGTTTTACTTACTAACAGCAACATTTCCTGAGCTATGCTACTATTTCGCTATTAGCCTTGGCATTGTTCCGTTTCCATGCGTCATTTTCTGGATATATTTCCATTGACTGTGCTTAATGTCTTTAATTTTTCTCTGATTAAGTAATTGTATCTGTGGTCAGTATAAATTATTGATCAGATGGGCAAGCACTTCTCGAGTGAGGCTTTTTGTCAAATGATATACCTTCAGCTATATTTTATAGCGCACACTTTTTGTTTTAGACTGAAAACTGGCAGACATATTGGGTTGATTTGAGTGGAGCTACCATTCGTTTGTATCGGGTAAGACTAAAACAGGGTTATCATTCAATACTGTACGTTTCACAAGATAGCCACGACTCCAATAGCGGCGCCTTCATATAAGCGTAATTAAACAAACACGTTTTGATGAATTTGTAAAATTATTATTTCCTCTTCACTCTGTTCAATTACTTGTAATCATGATATTAAATATTTACTCGCTTTTTAGTAAAGTTTTGTATCGACCAAGTATTTTGTTAGCTGCCAATTTTTCCGCGTAATTTTCATGGTTTCCTACAAGATTCTGCGTTGTGAATATTTGATTGTGTTAAGTTGACAATTCGATCTTCCTACCCAATGATAGCTGATGGTTAAAATGATTTTCAACAGAATCAACAATACCTGCTTTAATTTCAGTGTTACTTACTGTTATCGTTATATATATTGATGTTGATGGGTAGTACTAGTGTCCTTCGCAAGTGAACCAGGCATGATGACCAATAAACGCGAAGGCGTCATTTGCAAACGATGGGAATATAATTACCATAAGTGGATTACAGTGGCCTAGGCTGGAAAAACTGTAATTATAGAAGCATATATGGCTTTTATGACTAAGAATTCTTCTCCTTTAGTACTGATGGTTCATTGTTTTTGTCATCGTCTCAAATGTAAGTAAAGACTTGTGTTTTGCTAGGTCTGAACGATTTCCGCTATAAAGTTGGTTTGTCTGTTTGTTCGTTAGCCGCATGATTAATAAAGTTACTGACGGATGTTAATGAAATTATTATTGAAGGTTGAATATGTGACAAGGGGCAAATTATTAGAGATACGAAGATTTCCTAATCAAGATTTTCTGATTTTGTACTAATGGTTCATTGTCTTAACATCGTCTTAAATATATATTTAGATTTTGATAATAACTTGTGCTTTACTAGGTGTGAACGGTTTCCTTTATAACGTTGTTTGTCTGTTAGCAACTTAACTCAGCTTGAAGCACTCCGAGAGCACAAACCACCGCCAAGCAAATAATGAATAGTCAGATCACAGGCGCCATGTTAACAGGGATTTTCTCGCTAGTTGTGGTTTCATGATGATATCGTTACCAAAAATGGGCTGTTCTAATATGCTCCATGGTAACTAGGTTATCCCCAAGAAGACATCCTCACTAACTGCGGTTCTCTAAAGGTATCATCATGGGAATTTCAAAGTAATCCAGCATTCTAGATTTTATTCCAATCATCAACAAACCAGGAACAGCTGGGATGGGTGAGACTACCAGAATATGGTAAAAATTTCTCATCTATATGTTAACAACTTTCTGAATTTTGCAAAATTAGCAACCAGCCACCAACAAACTAACAAACCGTGATGACAACATCAGCTCTTTATCGGAGGTAACTAGAAGCATCCAAGGGCACAAACCTTCGTCAAGCCAATGGTATCAGGTGGGATTACCGGTTTTCTGAATATTCATTAAGCTGTACTAATTGGCGCCACGGTAACTGGGTTTCCCCCAAGCGGATTTCCTCACTAGTTGTGGATTTGTGAAAGTATTATTTCTGAAAATTTCCAAGTGATCTTGAGTCCAGGATTTGATTCAGATCATCACTGAAATAGAATCAGCGCGAGCTAGTCGGTATATCAACGTACCCTAAAAGTTTTAGAAAGGTGTATAAACACCTTTTTTAAGCAACAAACCTATAAACCGACAAAGAAACCCCAACGTCATGTACTTGGTGGATGTAAAAAGTGATTATGGTGGATTTTGATGAAATTGTTAGAAATGGTGGAATATGTCACAAGGAACAAATGACCTCTTTTTTGGTAGTGATGCGGATCATCAGCTGGATTCAGGAATTATCGGAGTATTTTTTATCATAGTGAGATAGGTAGCCTTTTGTCATTTTCTCTCATATCCGCAGTGATATAAAAGTGCACAATAACCATTACATAGCCAACCTGTAAGCTCTGTCAGATGAAGTGGTTTGGTTGGAATCACACAATCTAATTCTTGTTAAGGCACGATGTTGGTAATCGTGTGAGCTGCTACATTTATAGGGTTCATTTTCGAGTAAGTGACTGTATGAGATGGCGGCTGTTTGTGGTCTCTAAGTACTTCTAAATCGACAGATATTATTACAGGCTGGATTGGAATGAGGAACATAGTTAAACGATTTGAGATGTCTCGGTCATTCGTTTAACTTTTTACTTTTCATAGGATAAAAATTTACCGCCTGATTCAGCAAGGCTTCCACCCTCATCCGGTACGATTGCGCCATTTGAAGAGGTATGAAAGAAACGTGTTTGTTTGGTAGTTATTCTTTGCATACTGTTTGTTATTAGTATTACTTGTAAAAAACCTGTTTTTGTGAATGTTATTAACATTAAATTGAATTTCGGTGAGGAACAGGTCACACTCATCACCTAGAATGTGAAACTTGTTTTGAAAGTGGATGACTAAGGTTGGGTCAAACCTGAGACTACAGATTTTAGTGGTATCTCAACGGACGCTAGCTTTTAATAGTACAAAATTCAAACTTTAGCAGAGTAATTACACAAGCAAGACGGAACAATTTATAAACACTCAACTCGGAATTCTCTAGAAAACTAGTGACGATATATACTTTTCTTGTATGCTAATTCTAGTAAATTCTAATGTAGACGAGAACTTGCAATAGCCTATCATATTTCCTTTGTAATTTCTAGCTGTTTTGGTATTAGCTGTGCAGTAAATAGAAATCTCTACAATGTTCTTCTCTGTTCAGTTTACGCACAGCTTATATTGATATATGTCCTCTGTGCTACTGTCAACATACGAAGTATTGGCTGGCAGTAACTGACAATTACGATTGACAACACTCTGAGGATCTGTGTTTGCAGGAGGTTGTTGTTGATCACATTGCAACTCACGCGGGTACAGGTGGTGGGGAGCTCGATCCAGTTGGCCTTTTCCTGTGTTTAGTTGCGCTACTCACATCACTCCATCTCTGCCTTTCATATGGTGTTCCACTTTCCAATGTGCTCGATTCCTCTCGTCACCCTGAATAACAACGACTCCTCTGTTTTGAAGGGTTGACCCCAGGGGTCTTTTGTGTGAGATTGTGATGCTCCGGCTGTGACGTGAGGTATTCTCTAGTCCCAAGCCTCCTCTTGTCCTTGCAGCTGTGTAGGTGTTTGGCTCGTTTTCTGATATCCATATCGTTGTCTGTTTCTTCCTTGTTGTTGTTTAGGATCACGATATCACTTCCAAGTATCATCATGTTTGGAGTAAGAACTAGTGAATCTGGATCATCCTCAACGTATGCAAGTGTTCCGTTATTCAAAGTAGTTTCAACATAAAGCAATAAGGACTCCAATTCTTCCCACGCCAATGTAGGTGTCCAAATTGCATTATGCAGTCTTTGCTTTACAAGTCCAATAATTTTCTCAAACTGGCCTCCCCGGGGTGAGATTGAAGTGCCAACGAATTTCATTCTTTACCTAGAAATCAGGAACCTTTTCCTATCTTGCTCAGCCATGTCGGCTACAAAAGATGCAAAATTTTCAGAACTAATCTCTGACCTTCCTAGTTGGGCAATGAACTCTGTCGCCCTATTAATCAATAGTAATGTCAGAGGACGTTTGTAGCATTTTCCTTTACTGGTACAGGCAGTTCTTGGTAAACCTGAATATCAAAGGTGTGAGGTGAAGGGACTTTCACAAATGTTTATCCAGGATTTGCTGCTCAACACTATTCTTCAGCATTACTGCTGTTGCTAGAATGTCTTTGATCTGTTTCACTTCAGCTTCAAACTCTTCAGTGGCATAAGTCTGGAGATCGTCTATAGCCACTATAGCCATTATAGTCTGGTAGCCGCGATGGGTCTTTTCACCACAGCACTCCCAACCTTCCTGCCTGACTACCTCGGCTGCCTGTGTCCGCTGGATTTGCATTTGTCCCTTTATGTCTCCATGTAATATCTTGCTTCTCATGGATTTTGCTGACACGGTTCTTGACAAAGTCTTTATACTGTGCTTCTCCTGACTCCAGTGCAGAGCTGTAGTGCTGTCGGACCAGCAGATAACCTGGTTGTTGAAGAGCCCTGCTAGTGCTTCTCGTTTGTTGGTGACTGTCGTATGTTTAACTCTGTAGTCCACAAAATACGTCCAGGGTCAGTAAAGTTCCTTAATGGAGAGTAGAGAGTATACGTGAGCTAGATGGAGAACTTCAACAACTAGGTTGTGATATACAAATTCCAGTAGTACATCTTCTAACAAAGAAATGTCTTTACAGGTTGAGATATTTCTTTGAGCCTATATTCAAACAAAGCTTAATTACATGCATCTGAAACCAAAGTAATCTAATTCCTGGAAAGCAGCTGCTTATTTGGGTTTGAGAAGTCCACCTAGAAGCCAGCAGAACTCTCCAGAACAGTGTAGAATGCTATAGAACACAACAGAACATCCTAGAACCTTTTAGATCAAAACAGAATCAAATGGAACTTTCTAGAAGTTTCATGTAAATATTGCGTCAGTGTTGTTCCTGCAGCACAAGGAAGGTTTCTAGAAGATTCTAAGTATACATATCACTTTCTAGAAGGTTCAAGACGTACATTTTCTAGAAGGTTTTAGACGTACGTTTGCAAGAAGGTTCTAGACGTCCATAACAGTGACAATGTTTGCCGTGTGACAGGAAATCAGTTCGAGTCTTGCAATAGTTAGTCCCTTTTAGCCCAACATTGACTTAAAAGCAAGACGTTCTTGGCTTACTCCACCTTTTTGAAATACGACATCGAAATACGCATCTCCAAAGGCATGTAAGTCCAAGTGGTGAATGCTTGCTGGGCAGGTCTTGGAACTGGAATGACACCTGGCAAGTTTCGTCTCCAATGTATCCACCATTTCTCCCGGTCCTTGGGTAAAGGCTCATCCCGAAGTATTTTTTTGGTCACATGTATCTCTTGAATCGCAGATTTCCAACAATGGTAATAGGTGAAACTAACCCAGTCGGTTGCAAATTGATGCCAAGTAACGTAGAGTTCCTCTTTTTTTGACCTCCGTTTCCTTTGTTTGGGCAAACGATGTGGAAGACATAACTTTGTTTCTCCCTCGCTAATATGGGATTGTCTGATCCATCAGCATTAAGCTGCTGCTCTGTGATATTTCTGTCTTTTTCCGTTTTCTCTGGTGTTTACACATGCGAATGCCACTTATGAAGTTCAAATTTGGCATCTTGAAAGGTTGCTATTTATTAACATGTTTGAAATTCTCGATTCCTAGAACAGACTTTCCACCTCCAATAATGTCGTCAACATACAGGTTGCGTTGTATTTGACCTACGATAGCTGACTGCTGTGTCCTCTGATTCTCCAGACGAGTATCCAGTGTGTCCCCAAATATGAATGGTGATGGGCCAAGTCCAAACCGCACACGTGTGAACCATAAGGTTTCAAACTCATTGCTTGCTCTATCTTTGATCCAATGAAAATGGGTCCTCTTTCTTTATTCTGATTTGCAGGAAGGCCTGCTTCAAGTCTGCTGTTATGGCAACGGATGGACTTGTTGGTTGCTTTTCAATGATTCCTTCTTCCAGTTACTCCCTGATCTTTGCATCATACTGCTGAAACAGAATAGGATCTCTTTGATCCATCCCAGCTGAGTACATTCTGCCACGAGTTCCCTACAATTTCCGACTTTTGGTGATGATCCTTATTTTGGCATACTCCACTGCTCCAAGTATTAAATGTATTGGCAGCTCGGCTTTGGCATCGCTATTTTCAATGTGTACACCTCTTAAATATGGAAACTTTTTGTACCTTGGATTTGCGACTCTCAGGATCACATCTTGCTCGATTGTACAGGCTTCGATTTGAAGATGGAAGTCTTCAGATGTATTGGTAACTTCGACCTTGTAAATCACGACTTTCCTGGATACATCAACGTCTCAAGCCTTCTCAGCTCTTGACGTGCTGATCTCCCTTGAACGTGCTCTATCAGTTTTGGTCAGTTTTATTTTCAGTTAGCTGTAAGAAGCCCCAACCTTTTCCAATTGCCATCTATTTTAACCAGATCAGACTGTGTTCCAGATACTTTTTAAAGGGTTAAGCATACAGACTCCTTGATGTCTCCTCCTTGGCCCATCGTCTCATGTGTCAACCGTCTCTGGTAGAACTCCTGGATACGACCTGGACTGGAAGATGTAATCGTAGCCAATGCCATTATGCCATGCACATGGGCATTGACAATTTCACTCGTTCGACCAAGCTTTGTTTGGAGAATATTCTTGGCATGCTCATATCCTTCGGTCGTAAAGGGTAATCCATCAATTAAGGCTCTTACACTCGATGCAAGAAGTTCTTCTAGGTACGAAAACTTGGTCACTTGTGCCATGCTGGCCTTATCAATTTCCACCTCGAACGGTTCCCAAAACCTTAACCAGTCTATGAAAGTTATGGTCCGCTTGGGACGTTTTAGTCCTCTCCTCTTGCTTTGCTGTCCAATCCTGGGTAGTTGGTTTACACTTCTGCTGGAGATCTTGCCTCATGAATAAGCCACTTTCACATTCACACTTTCACATGTAAAAGAGATTTCTATTTCGGAACGAGGCTAACACATTCACACTTTCACGTGTAAAAGAGGTTTCTATTTCGGAACGAGGCTAACGATGATGTCTCGACGGAATATTTCATCGTTACTTGTTGAAAGAGGTTGATCTT